>APFE031173599.1:74234-128021 GCA_000404065.3 Pinus taeda | reverse complement strand
ATTGATATTGAAGCAATTTATTTAATTTCTATATTGAGGTATTAATAAGAGAAATAGAAGCTATTTTAAGTTTACTTTTAATTATTTTATTTTTGTAAAATTCATATAAAACTAATTTATTTAACATAAACATTTAAATATTTTGACTATAAATTGAAACAGAAAGTGAAATATTTTTACGACAACTCTTTAAGATTGGATTCTAGTAGTAGTAACTAGGAAACAAGTGCACACAATGAGAATGGGATTATTGATATTTTATAATGCTTTTCATTAAAACTTACCAAATATGTATAATCATTTGTAATTTTATCATAGTTGACATTGTTTTTTTTTATTTAGAGTATTTGTTTAAGGAACATATCAACTATGACTATGGGCAAAATCACGCATTGTGATTACTAATATATTATAATGATTTTAAATTAAACTAAACAAATATCAATAATTATTTTTGTTTTAACAGAATGTGCCTATCATGCAAAGTTAAACTAAAGTCCAACTTTATTTTAAATTATTATTAATAGTTATAGGAAAAGTAAATTATGGTTTTATATGTGTATTTAACCACATGCCTAAAATAGCATAACTCATTTTATATGACAAAGTTAGTGGTGGATAGTGCGAGCACATACAAATTGGTGTCCATTGAGGTGGTGGAAAAACTGAAGTTGTCCAAGAGAAAGCATCCTACAGCTTATATGGTATCTTCGCTACAAAAAGGTCACCAATTCTTAGTCAGTGAACAATGTGAGGTAGAGCTGCAAATAGGCACCTACAAAGACAATATCTTATGTGATAGTATGCTTATAGATGTTTGTGACATCTTCTTCGGAATTCCATGGCAGTTTTATCGAGGTGTTGTGCATGATGGAAATAGGATCATTTACAAATTTAGCAAAGGATGGGATTCGTCACTCCTTTTTGCCCATACAAGAAGAAGAACTTGCTGAAGTAAGTGACCCAAAGTTCTTGCTGATGAGCGTGAAGGAGTTCTTACACCAGATGGAAAAGGAGGATATAAGCTATGTAGTGGTTTGCAAACTCAAGGTAATCCTTACTTCAACTACAATCTCTATTTTTCCCATTGAAATTCAGGTTATCTTAAATACATACAATGACATCATTGTGGATGACTTACCAAATTACATGCCACCTGTTGGAAGCAATAGTCACCATATCAACTTGATACTTTGTGACACACTACCTAATAAGGTTGCCTACACAATGACTCCAAACAAGAATGAAGAGGTTAGGAAGAAGGTGCAAGAATTGTTGATCAAAGGACTGATTCAAGAGAACTTAAGTCCTTGTGCAATAACTACAATACTAAGGCCAAAGAAAGATGGGGATTGGAGAATGTGCACAGACTCTCAAGCCTTGAGTAAAATGACCATCATGTATAGATTTCCATTACCATGAATATATGATTTTATGGATTGTCTTAGTTGAGCAACCTATTGTTCCAAAATAAATCTAAAGATTGGTTATCATCAAATTCAGATTAGAGAGGGAGAGGAATGGAAAATGACATTAAAAACAAATGAATGTTTATACGAGTGGCTTGTCATGCCATTTGGCTTGATGAATTCTCCTAGAAATTTTATGAGGCTCATGAACAAAGTGCTAAAGGAGTTCATAGGCAAGTTTGTTATAGTATATCTTTATGATATCTTAATTTTCAGTTTATCAAGAGAAGAGAACATAAGGCATTTTAGTCATGTTCTAGAAAGATTGCAACACAAAAAATTGTTAACAAACTTGAGGAAATGTTCTTTTATGAAGACATAACTAGTTTACCTTGGAATTTTGGTGTCCAAGGATTGCTTGAAGATGGCTCTAGAGAAATTCAAGGGAATAATGGAGTGGCCTTCACCCAAGAGTGTGTTTGATGTAAAATTTTCCACAGTGTTGCAAATTTTTATAAAACAATTATCAGAAATTTTAGTAAGATATGTGAACCTATTGTGGAAATTGTTAAGAAGATCAAATAGCCATTAAAGTGGACTACTGAGGCAAAAAAGAATTTCAATTATTGAATAATAAAATCACAAAAAAGCCTGTGGTGAGGCTACCAAGCTTCAGCAAGTCATTTCAAGTGGCATGTGATGGTAGTGGAGATGCCATTAGGGTTGTCCCATGTCAAGAGGATAAGCCAATTGCATATTTATGTGAAAAATTAAGCAAGGCACAAGAAAAGTATTCATCTTATGAAAAATAATTCTATGTAGTAGTACATGCAACTAAAAAGTGGAGACATTATTTTATTTCCAAAGAGACACTATCATTGACTAAAAGCCATGCCTTACAGTACATTATGCACCAACCAAAACTAAGTCAGGAGCAAATAAAATGCATTGAATATCTTCAAATTTTTACTTTTGTATTGAAACATATCAGTGGCTAAGCTAATTAAATTGTTGATGCCTTAAGAAGGAGATTTTTGACCATGCAAAAGAATTAGATCCAAGTAATGGGATTTGATTTTATGAAGCATATTTATGAAGAAGATGATGATCTTAAAGAGGCTTACCAGGATTCTAAGAATCATACCTTGCAAGGTAGAATCTCATGGCTCGATTCTATGTTACAAGAAGTACTGCTTTTTAGAAACAATCAAATTTTCATTCGTAGATGCTCCATGAGGGAGAATATTTTCAAGGAGAACCATAGTGGGGGTCTTGCTAGTCACTTTAGTCATGAGAAGAATTATGAATAGTTGAGGCATTTTTACTACTCGCCAAATATGAAAATAGAGGTACACAAATTGGTCAACTTACAAAAGGTAAGACTCAAAATAGAAGGTTGTACACTCCTTCACCCATTCCTGATAGGCCACAAGATGTCATTAGCATGGATTTTGTGCTTGGATTACCAAAGACTCAGAAGGGGAATGATTCCATTTTTGTTGTCGTTGATAGATTTTCCAAAATCGCACATTTTATTCCATGTTTTAAGACTAGTGATGCTTCTCATATAGCCAATTTGTTTTTCAAGAAGGTGGTTAGGTTGCATGGAATTCTAGGAAGTATTTTTTCAGGCCCGGACACAAGGTTTTTGGGACATTTTTGGTAAACCATGTGAAAGAAACTTGGTATAGAATTGAATTTTAGTTCATCCTACAATCCAGAAACTAATGGACAAACTGAGGTAGTAAATAGGAGCCTTGGAAACATCCTAAGAAGTTTGGTAGGAGACTCCCTAAAGCAATGGGATCAAGAATTGGAACATGAAAATTTTACCTATAATGATTGTTTTAATAGGAGCACGCGTAAAAGTCCCTTTAAAATTGTGTATGGAATGCATCCAAGGGAAATTTATAAACTCAAAAATTTGGGGTGAGCTAAGAACAAAGAAGTGCACCAAGGGAAGACTTTGCAACAACAATGCAGGAAATTCACAGGAAAGTCAAGCATAAATTGCAAGAAAACAGCATGAAGTATAAAGGCCAGATAGACTTGAGGAAAGAGGAGAAATTTTTTTAGGTTGGGGACATGGTACTAGCGCACCTCAGGAAGGAAAGATTTCCAAAATGTGAATACAACAAATTAAAGCAAAAAAGAATTTGAGCCTGCAAGATTTTGAGGAAATTTTCTAATAATGCATATGAATTAGAATTGCCTTCGAGATTGTGATTTTCCTCTATTTTTAATGTTTTATACCTCTATAAATATTTTGAACCTTCAACATCAACAAAAATTAGCAGTCATCACAACAACAGTTAGTCATAAATTGGAAAAACCAGTTACCTTCAGGATCACTTTCACAATTAGAGGCTTATTAAGGAAATCAAAGGAAATAAGTACTATGAGTACTTAGTGAAGTGGATGGATCATGCAGTGAAATATAACACTTGGATGAGTGCCACACTTATACATGAATGTGTCAAGGCCATTAATGAACTCATGTGAGGGGCCATGAACAATTTTCAGCCTCAATAGCATGATGTAAGAGCATTGCTCATTTCAAAGGACCATATGGTCAAACTTTACTAAAGCCGTTAGACCCTCATGGGTTTTCTTATCCAATTGGAAATTTTAATGGATATGGCATGTAATAAGGCCTGATTGGACATTTAAATATTTTTTAGTATTAATTAATGGACTTTCTTTCTTATTACTCCATGCAATCAACCAAACAAGGCTTAAATTAAGTTATGTTATTGATGTTGGTGAATAGATCCATGCTTTTAGAATCTTCTCCAAAAAAGTGTTGTAATTTCTTTGTTATTGTGAAAATTGACGATAACATTCCCTTGGTAGTTCAATAAGAGTATCGAGAGGTCCAGTGTGGAATCTTGTGAAGGAGGTTGTCTCATTTGTGCATTTTGTATGTTCATGAATCCATTGAAGGTTCATTTCAGGTTTATATGCATATTTTTGTTGTTGGAATGCGTTTCCCTATGATGCAAATGTCTTTTTTCTTTCTATATTAGATTATACCATAATTTATAGTTGGACAGGAAGAATTTTCCTTGATAGGTTATGTGCATCATTCCTAACAAGTGACAGGCTAAATTGGATTGAAACGCACTTCCTTTTATTACTTCCCCAGAAAAATAGAGGAGCACATCCGTACAAATTTTCAGAACAATACACAGAGGTTGGAAAGGAATACAAGTTCCTTTGCTTGGTTACGAGATTGGTGTTGGAGTGGATTAATCTCCCAAATAATAAATGGGAGTGGAATATAAAGGAATCCCTGGTGGTTTCTCTTCCATTTTGAGGAGACTAGGTTCAGTGCCATGGTGGTTTTGCATTTGGCATTAAATCAAAAAGGGGTTTTGGCTTGCATCAAAGTGTACCTTGACCTTGGTATTATTTTTCCTTTATTAACTTTTATTACATGAAATTTTAACCCATGGTTCTTATAGACCTCTCCCCCTTCGGGGAACAACGTCGTCGATGTTCTATGACACCTACAACTAGAAAAACCACTAAAAACAGAAAAGATTCCTCATGGAGCTCTATAACTTAGCTCATTGTAGGTTTACAATGAACAACTTTCTCAAAAGTAAAACCATCATGACAAACATGAGAACCTAGCAACCATACCACTTATAGGAGCTTTATAACACAACTCATTGTCATATTTACAATAAAAACCATACATGAATATGTACATACACCAAAAAAACATTGCCTCAATAAGAAAATAATAAAGGATACATAACTTGCATCTAATCAACTATCTCCCAGGTAGGTTAATCGGGTCCAAAGTGCTTCAACTGCACTTTCACTTGCTTGATTTTTCTATTCCAAAGCTTGAGTTGTTTCTATTGCAATATGCACTGAGGTTCTTGCTGGAATTCTCCTTTTGGTTCCCCGTACAATACAAACTAATCAATAACATGATAAACATCCTTTACATATATTTTATGCAATGAAACCTGGAAAACATCATGGAATTTCAGTCTTGAAGGTAGCGCAAGTCTGTAGGTCACTGTTCCAATCCTCTCAAGGATATGGAAAGGCCTACAATATTGTGGTATGAACATGGCACATGATCCAATCCTCAGGGAGCTCTTCTTGGGATAGATGCAAAAATACACATGCTCCCCAACCTGAAAATCCTTAACTGCCCCCTGTTAATCTGCATAACTCTTCTGTCGGTCCTTTGTTTCCTTTAAATTGTTCTTTATAAATTGCATTTACTATTCCATTTCCACCAACATATCTGGTTAAATATGTAGCCTCTTCACTGGATCACTCCAACTGATGGGAGTATTACAATTACACCCATACAGTTCCTCAAGCAAACTCATCCTCAGTGGCTCCTGATAACCATTGTTGTAAGAGAACTCAACCAATGGAAGCTACTCCTCCCATCTCCTCTGCTGATGCATGACATACATCCTTAATCTATCCTCCAATATCTTGTTGAAACTCTTTTTATACCCATCTGTATGCAGATGATAAGTTGTACTAAAGGCCAACTCTATCCCCAAACATGCAAACAACTACTTCCAAAACTTGAAAGTGGGCTTAGCATATCTATTTGACATGATATTTTTTGGAACACCATGTAATCTCATAATCTTCTTGAAAAAAACTTGCACCACCTCACTAGCTCAATAAGTACTCTTTACTAGAATGAAGTGAGCTACCTTTATCAACCTATCAACCACAATAATGATAGATTCATGCTTCCTTGATGTCCTCGAAAGACCTGTAATGAACTCCATGGAAATGAGTGCCCAATTCTATTCTAGAATCGAAATAGCATAAATCAATCCACCTAGATGCTTACACTCTACTTTCACCTATTCATAGTCCAAACATCTAGTAACAAACCCTGCCACTTCCTTCTTCAAACTTGACCAGTAGTAGAACGTATTCACTAATTTTAGCATCTTCTAGTATCGTGGGTGTCTTGAATAACGTTTGACATGAAACTCACTCAAGATAAGCACAATGTAATCTGACACATAAATCCTATCCATGAATTTCACCAAGCCCTATGTCATGAGATGATAGTCCATATCCTCATCACATGTACCGTGCTGCGGTAACCTATGTTAAACCACCTTGTACTTGTCACCTTGTTAGCCTTCCTGCAAGATATGATCCCATAAATATGTCCCATATGAGCTCACTCCTACAACATGGTTCATCTACACTCTCCTGCTAAGAGCATATGCAACCCTATTCTCCTTACCCTTGATGTATATGATCTTAAATTTAAACTCACCGAGGGTGGCCAATCATGTAGCTTGATTGCAATTTAGATTAACTTGGTCAAATAGGTCCTTTAATACGCTATGGTCAATACGAAACTCTTGCCAAGAAGATAGTGTCTCCACATCTTCAATGCATGGATAATAGCTACCAACTCAAGATCATGAGTCATATAGTTCTACTCGTGTTCGTTCAGTTTCCTCGACTCCTAGCATACCAATTGCCCCTCCTGCATTAAGAATACACCAAATCCTCTCTTGCACTTATCTATACACACCACAAATCTTTATCTGGATCTGTAATCTTAAGAACTAGAGAATTTTTCAATAATTGCTTCAACAACTCAAAATTGGCTACACATGCCTTTGTCCATACAAATTTCATTCCTTTCCATTGCATATATGTAATGGGATAGGCAGTCTAGGAGAAGTTCCTCATGAAACTCCTATAATAACATGCTAACCCCATGAATTATGCCACCTCATCCACATTTCTAGGAGTTTCCCATTCCATAATAGATCTTATCTTTTCTAGATCTATTGTTATGCCTTCCTTGGAAAATACGTGTCCCATGTAAGGCAACTTTGTCTCAAAGAAACTACACTTGTTAAGCTTGGCATACAACTAATGATATTTTAGCAATCTCAGCACTACTGCTAAATGCTCAACATGCTCTTCTTCATTTTTATAATATATCAAGATGTCATAAATCAATACAATAAAAAGACTAGTCTAGATAAGGACGCAACATACTATTCATCAAGCACATAAAAGTAGTTGGAGCATTAGTCAAACCCAATGGAGCTACAAACTCATAATGTACATACCTGGTCCTGAAAGTAGTATTGAAGTTGTTCTCTTCTTTGATGTGTACTTGACGATATTGTGATCTCAAATCAATCTTTGAGAACACTCTTTCTATCTTCAACTGACCAAACAGATCATCAATCCTTGGCAATGGGTAGCTATTCTTGATCGTCACCTTGTTCAATTGTCTATAATCAATCCACAACCTAAGAGTACCATCCTTCTTCACAAACAATATTGCTGCACCCTAAGGCGATACACTTGGCCTAATGTATCCCTTATTAAGCATTTCCTTCAACTACAACTTAAACTCTACTAACTCTAGTGTGTTCATCCTATAAGGTGCTTTTGGGCTTGGTGCTGCCCCTGGTAGCAACTCAAGAAAAAAGTCCACTTCCCTGTGAGCAGGAAACTCTATAATCTGTGCTTGATTTTTAATATGACTTTTTATTAATGAATTAATTTAATTCAAGGGGTAGAAAAGGGCATAACTATTTTTTAGATAAATTTCAATCTTGCATATATCAGTATTATAAAAAAATGAATACTATGTGGAAGTTAAATATGATTAATACATCACGATGGCACTTATATATACAAACAAGCGCTACCTAGTAGCTAGTAAATTCAAGTTAATGTTAAAAGTTTAGAATCTAGTGAAAGTTAATATTAGAAATTCAGAATCTAGTGAATTTAGGTTTCACTAGTTGATCAATGGAATTGGTAAATTCAGTTATTTTATTATTTATAATTCTACATTGTAGCCCTAGAAAATCTAATCTTTAATTTTTAAGAACATATTAATTTTTTTATAATTTAATGTATTGTTATACAATAATTTATAATCGTAATGTTAATTATGATTATTATTTTTTTATTATTAATAATTATTTATAAATAATAAAAAAAATCATATTAAACATTCAATATTTATATAATCTACAGAACGGGCATGATCCAGGACTTCCGCTCTTCAACTGCCACACTCAGCGACCAAGCCCTTGATGTAATTACGCTAGTGAATTTAAATGGAATCTATGATTCTGATATTTTATAAAATGACCATTTGTTACATGTTACTGAGATTTAATTGTGTTAATAAGATTTAAGTCAAATCAAAATTCTCATTTGGATTAATAAGATATTATTATATTGAAATTTCAATTAAATGTAGAAAGGAAAGTTTTATAATTTTTTTTATAATTTTTTTTGTTAAGCTTGGAATGATCTTTCATTTTCTATTTATAATTGACAAATTTACACCACATAGGTTGGATAGGTGACCTCAACTTACCAAGTGGGAAACCAAGTCATATGGCCACTTATCTTCATTGTAAGCCATCCAAAAACAATAAAGTTTCAATCTTTCTACCCAAGGTAAGTATGTCTCTGTTTCATGACCAGACTCTATATGTCTATCTATCCTTAAACATGCATGATGTAAAGTAACTGCTAAACACATATAAAATAAAAAGAAACAAGGTGAACTAACTAGCCCTTCGTCTCTTCCGATGTTGATCCCTTCTGCTCTTCCAATGCCAATTCAACTGGTGCACGATCCTTGACAGATGCTCCTATTGAAAATAATAACAAGAAATGATTAAAATAGAATCCAGAAATTCCAATTTTAATTTTTCCTTGAATTAAAATTGTGAATTAATATTGAATTTAGTCTCACTAGCTACTTGGAAATAATTAATGAATTCATTATGGATTAATTAGTTGGAGAAATTCAAGTTAGAAGTCCTTATAAAGTCATGCAAGAGTTATCCCTTAAATTAAGGTGATTATCCATTAATTAAGAAGATAAATTTGAGTTATATTTGAGTTGTAATTAGTTAGCTCAGTTTAATGAGTTAAGTCCAATTAAATTAGTTCCAAACTATTTGAGGAACTAATTGTGAGTTATCAATCCATTGATGCATGCATGCACTCAACTAGTGTACTCCAGATAATTGAAGATTCCCTCATCACTAACTCATGCATGTATATTCTGAAAAAGACCCAGTTGAGCTAAATGTCATAGACAATGTACTATCACTTGCATGTGTTTTCCTATAAAGGAAACTCATGAATGTGGTCAGGGTAAGGTTTGTTGAGGATTATGCAGTTCTAACAGTGTGTTAGAGTAGTGAGTGAGAGAAGTGTTCCACTGGGTGAAGGAGATCATCCCAAAGGAGAAGGTTTGATTTCCTGTGAGAATTCAGGAGGATTGCACTGAGAGTTAGCTAGCTTTGAGAGCTAAGTATTTGTACAATTCTTGTGTATTTCCACCTTGTATGATAATATAGATAGTGGGGGTTTTAGCTGAGGCTTTCCCCTTAGTATTTTCTGTGTTTCATGTGCATTGATTCTTCTTCTTATGGTTATATGTGTTCAACTTTGATTCAGCTCGATCTTTAAGCTTCCACAAATTGATAGTAGAAGTAGATTTTATTATTTTGCATTGGTTATATTGCATTATGAGGTAAATCTAAATTTATATTTTCTACAGAGATGTTAGAGCAAGATTTTTAAAGAATTTGCAGAATTTTTATAGCTCCATGCATCTCAGTCAATTCAATGATGCATGGGATGTGCCTTTGAATTTTGTGCAATCTAATGTCCTTCTTGTGGAGTTGAAACTCGATTCTTTGCAGATCTGGTTTGTAACTTCGTATGCCTTGGAGAGAGAGTGTCATCCCCACTGAGATTTGTTACATGGATGCTGATGCAAGAGCATTCAACCCAAGGAAAACCATTGTAAATGGTAGACATAGGGGGTCATGCATTTTAGGAAATAGCTTTCCTAAGTATTAAGTTAATGCAATATTTTGGCCTTTAAGTGTGATTTAATTAGACAATGGGAGAATATGTAAATGATTTCAAAATAAATAAATGAGAACATGAGTGGTATAAGTCAAATCCAACTCCATAGGAGCAAGAGAGAGTTTTTAGGAATTAATTAGAGTAGAAGTGGACCATTGAGCTGATAAGGGAACTTTTCTGTTTTAAGACAGAGAAAAAGATGGAGAGGATAACGTATGCTACATATGTATACACGTAGAGAGCTTTAGGGATTTTGTTAGAGGATTGATGAGGTCCTTCATAGTAATCCAATCCAAAGTTTTCATATAAATATATCTAAGCCTATGGGCAGAAAGAAGAGGCCACAAATGTTGAGAATTAGGCCAGTGTGAGACCAAGGTGTCTCAAATGTAATCTTTGCATTTACATTAATATATATTCATAGTTATTCCTGATTGTGTAAAAGAGTTGAATGTGTGTTTTAACTGTTGATTTATATGTGAACTCATAGGTTCCATGGCAGGGGGTTACAGACAGAGTTATGCGGAACATGCAGAGAGAGGAGATCTATTCAGAAGAATCGAAATGGATCATCTAGTCTAATTGAAGCAGCAGAGCGAAGCTCTGGAGAAACAGTGAAAGAAAGAGCTATAATGGGCCTTCGAATCCATTGAAGGGATAAATTAAAGTCCCAAAGGACTGTGATAGGAGGAGTCCACAGAGTTAATCTCAAATGAGAATGACTTGAGCAGCAGAAGAACAGAAAGATGAAACCTTCTGAAAACCCAGAAAACACAGGAAATATTGGAAATGGCGGAGAATTTCTAAGTAAAAGGAATTGCGGAGAAGTGTAAAGTGGTGCACAATAGCTATCAAATCTCATAGATTGATGAATGATATCAAATCGTCGTGGCAGAATCCCTTTTTAAGTCATCAGAATGAACCTTTGAGTTGAGTGATTGCGACAATGCGATGGATCCCAGACCGTCGGATCGAAAGTCCATATTGATGGCCGAGATCTAATCGTAATCACATATTAGCACTTTGATGTAGTCAACGGTTAGCATGATAGAATGTTGATAGGCCGATTTGCGATGCACCGATAGCTCTTGGATTGGCAATAAGATGGACAACGAGGATTGAAATGGAGGTTGGTAATCTGAGCAGCAGAAAAATTCATATAGAGGAGCGGACGCGATGAAATTATGAATGCGAATATATAGAATTTTAGATCCGTTATATGTGTTTTAGAGTGGTTTTCCTATGTATCGGCGGAAAGTGTGGGCTGAGTCTACCAAGACTAAACCATATATAATATGTTTCGATAGTTGAGTATCAGAGTGAGAGGGGTGATGAACCACATATATGGTAAGGCCGGGAAGATAGCCGATAATGATTGCGATGAGGTATTAACCTTGGCCCTGTGTAGAATCCATACTATAGAGTGTAAAAGGGATATTTCGTGGAATTCCTTTGTGTAAGGATTACACAACAAAAATTAGCGCTGATAGTGTTTTGTGTTAAAATATATGTAACCAAGGCATATGAAAGAAGTATGGTTATATATATATAAATACTCTGAAGGGTTTTCATTTTGATAGGAGGTTTAGGCGGAGTGATTGAAGTTCCTATTCATAAGAACTAATAACTGGGTCGTAACCAGTGATGGTTGAAGTTTTGACTCCATGCAGAGTTAAATACATGGGACAAAGGTGTGCATACATTGTTAGTATGCATACTTTGGGCATATGGTGGGTAACTTGACATTAGTTTGTCCAAATATGGGTATATTCTAGGGACCCCTACACCATTTGTGGTATCAGAGTAGAAGTTTGTTATCAGAGCAGATTTGTAATCTGTAAGGGGAACTTTTGTAGTTCTGGAAGATTGTAGAAGTTCTAGTAGAGGCTTGGAGTAAAGAGGAACAGGGGATTCCTTGAAGGAAAGAGAAAGCGAGGTTTCTTAATACAAGTTTTGAAGGAAAGAGGACTTGAGGTACAAAATAGAGGGTAATCCATTCAAAGTGCAGAAGAATGGGTGAAACAAGATCATGCTGAGATGTTGAAGGTAAGGTAATATGTTCTGTTTTAAATTGAGAATGTGTGTTTTTATACTAATGCACAAGTGACAGCAATAAAAACTGTGAGAGAAGAAATAGATGTGTTCTTGAAGGTAGAGTAAGGAAAATATTCTGAAGAAGAAGTGGTAGTGAACCTAAAAAATCCAACAAGAGATTGGATAGAGAGGAAAACTAAAGTGTTCTCAAGAGGAAGTGAGAGATTGTAGAAGCCTAAAAGGAGAAAAGTTGTTGCTGAAGAAGAGGTTCCAAACAGAGGACCTATGCTTACTAAAAGACTGAATGAGGAGAGCTTAGTGATGTAAGATTGTAGCCAGGAGGAGTAGCTATTGCAGAGGCTTGTTGCAAAGGAGATCATGAAGAAAGAAGAGAAGAAGATGACTAGTGATAGTCATGGTAGAGGTTCATAAAGAAGCCACATTAGAGGATATAAGGAAGATGATGCCAAATCAAATAGCAAGAAGATGAGTGAAGAGTAAATTGTCTAGGAAGTTGCAGAGTTAAAAGAATAACTCAATGCATTAAGGAGAATGCTTGAGGAAAGCCAGAGATTAGGTTGGATCTTGAGGAGAAAACTAGTGGAATGGCATGAGATGTAGAGAAGGCTATAACAAATGAGAATAAAGTGGTAGAAGGGAAAACTCAAGGAGGTTGATTTAGAAATGGAGGAATCCATTTGTGAACCAGAATAAGGAGAATTTCTGGGAGAAAGTGAAGATGAAGAGTTGAAGACTGAAACTTTAAGTGAGGTCAAAGGGTCATATGGGTTTAAAGTTGATAATTTGTGTATGTATGCAGGTGAAACATGCAAAGAAGGACCATTGGCTAATATTGTTGTAAAGGGGGAAGAAGACCAGCAAAATCTAATTTATGTTCTCTAAAAAGATGAGATAGATAGATTTCATATACAACTAGAGAAAGATGTCAAGCAACCAAGTGAGGGGCTTGAGGAGATTATGGAAGAGACTATGTTAGTTAAAAACATAGTAAAAGATCATAAATTCACCACGACGATAGGCACAGTGGAAATAGCCATGAAAGTTGTTGAGACAATAAGTGAAGAAGAAGAACATCTACTAAAAGATGTTAATTAAGAGGAAGACTATGGGAAAGACTTAGCTAAGAGAGAAAGAACATTAACAAAATAATGTTTTGCAAAGGATGAGAAATATTTAGAAGCGGTCAAAAGTGTGGAGAATTATCTTTTAGAAGATAAAAAACTCTGAAATAAAGGAGGATGAAGAATGTCTTCTAAATGAGAGAAACAATGATTTATTGCAGCAGAAGGAACTTAACAATGCATGGACGTGTGAAGATGTGAGAACACAGTTACAAGTTGTTGTGGAAGAAGGAAATGAAGTTTAGTTTGAAGAACTGATATGTGAAGTGACAGTTGAGACTGTTGAACCCTATGATTCCCAAACAAATAATTTGTGTGTAAATTCAGGAAACATAAGTGATGATGAAATACTAGCAAAGTGTCACAGAGAAATTGCATTGCTGGAATATTTGTTGGAAAATTTAGAGTATGATAGTATGATTGCAGAAAAAGGAGTTCACTACAGTGGACAAGAGCAGGAAGGCATCATTAGGACAAATGGTGTGGAAGAGAGACTAATGGATGGTCTCATGAATTTTGTTGAGAATTCGAATCAACATATTAATGTGCTAACAGAGGGGAAGGATAAAACAATGTAACAAACTAAATTGTTGCCAAAAGGAAACAAGACACAATAGCCTTGTGTTTTTTATTTTAACAAGTTTGCTGTGAATGCAAGTTTTGTTGTAGGAGATTTGGCACAGATGAAGAACTGAATAAAGGTGAAAGAAGATAATTCTATGGAAACACTCAATCCATGGAATAGAGAAG
The DNA here is from genome assembly GCA_000404065.3 of Pinus taeda. Lineage (NCBI taxonomy): Eukaryota > Viridiplantae > Streptophyta > Pinopsida > Pinales > Pinaceae > Pinus > Pinus taeda. Next base: position 113,803 of record APFE031173599.1, on the reverse strand, counting down.
TTAGTTTGTTGGAAAGAGTGTTGAACAGTCATGAGTTAATCATGGAAGAGGGTAAGGATGATAGGGAGGAAACAAGTAAAAGAGAAGCCAGCATATGAGTCACAACAAGTGTTGAAGCAAGAGCAAGCAAAGCAACAGTCAGCATAGGAGTCAGCATAGAGGACAATAACAGTAGCCTGAAACAAAAAGAAAGAGGTAGAAATATGAAGCAGAATATAGACCAGCCCAAAGATATGATGGACATAAAAATTGAAGAAATGTGGCAACAGATGATGAATCGGTTCAGATGGAGGAAAGTGGTAGCAGCAGTAAGCAAGATCAATCAGAACTTGAATCTGATTGACAAAAAGAAGAAAATGAAGCAACAGACAACAAAAGTGCAGTAGCAAGAAGGGAACAAAGCACGTGGATAGTTACAGAACAAAGTGTGGGATCTACGAAGACCATGACCAAAAGACACATGATCAGGAGATCATGAATATTTTCTACTTTGGGAGTCTGATGCAGGAGAATTTAGCCCAAGGAAAATCATTATAAATAGTAGACATAGGTGGTCAACATTAGGAAATAGTTTTCCTAAGTATCATGTTAATGCAATATTTAGGCCTTTAAGTGTGATTTAATTAGATAATGGGAGAATATGTAAATGATCTCAAAATAAATAAATGATAACATGAGTGGTAGAAGTCAAATCCAACTCTCAAGGAGTAAGAGAGAGTTTTTGGGAATTAATTAGAGTAGAACTGGACCATTGAGCTGATAATTAGACTTTTCTGTTTTAAAACAGAGAAAAAGATGGAGTGGATAAAGTCTACCACATATGTATTCATGTAGAGAGCTTTAGGGCTTTTGGTAGAGGATTAATAAGGTCCTTCATAGTAATCCAATCCAAAGTTTCCATATAAATATATGTAAGCCTATGAGCAGAAAGAAGAGGCAACATATGTTGCGAATCAGGCCTGTGTGAGACCGAGATGTCTCAAATGTAATCTGTGTGTTTACATTAATATATATTTAGAGTTATTCTTGATTGTGTAAAAGAGTTGAATGTGTGTTTTAAGTGTTGATTTATATGTGAACTCATAGGCTCTATGACAAGGGTTTACAGACAGAGTTCTACGAAACACACAGAGGGAGGAGATCGATTCAAAAGAATCGAAATGGATCATCGAGTCTAATTGAAGCAGTAGAGAGAAGCTCTGGAGAAACAATGAAGCAAAGAACTATAATGGGCCTTTGAATCCATTCAAGTGAGAAATTAGAGTTCCAAAGGACTGTGATTAGAGAAGTCTGTAGAGTTAAGATCAAACGAGAATGAATTGAGCAGTAGAAGAATGGAAATCTGGAACCTTGTGAAAACCCAGAAACCACAGGAAATATTGGAAATGGCATAGAATTTCTAAGTAAAAGGAATTGTGGAGAAGTGTAAACTAGTACACAATAGCCGTTAGATGTCATAGATCAACGGCTGAGATTGAATCACAATAGTGGAATCCCTTTTAAAGTCATCAGAATGAACCTTTGAGTTGAGCGATTGCGACTATGTGATGGATCCTAGACCGTCGGATCGAAAGTCCACATCGATGGCCCAGATCTAATCGTAATCGCATATCGATGCTTTGAACCAGTCAAGGGTTAGCGCGATATAATGCCGATAGGCCGATTGGCGATACACCGATAGCCATTAGATCGACAAAAAATGGAAGGTGGAGATTGAATCGGAGGTTGGCAATCAAAGTAGCAGAAGAATTGATACGGAGGAGTACACACAATGAAACTATGAATGTGAATATATAGAATTTGAGATCTGTTATATGTGTTTTAGAGTGGTTTTCCTATGTATTGGTGGAAAGTGTGGGCTAAGTCTACCAAGACTAAACCATATATAATATGTTGCGATAGTTGAGTACCAAAGTGGGAGGGGTGATGAACCACATATGTGGTAAGGCCAAGAAGATAGCTGAGAGTGATTGCGATGATGTTTTAACCTCGGTTCTCTATAGATTCCGTACTAGAGATGGTAAAAGGCTTATTCCATGGAATTCCTTTGTGTAAGGGTTACACAACGAAAATTAGCACCGATAGTGTTTTGTGTTAATATAAATGTAACCAAGGCATATGAAAGAAGTATGGTTATATATAAATATATATATATATATATGGATTGTGGTTTATATAAATACTTTGAAGGGTTTTGATTCCGATAGGAGGTTTGAGGTGGAGTGATTGAAGTTCCTATGCACAAGAAGTGATAAATGGGCTGTAACGACTGATGGTTGAAGATTTGACTCCATTCAGAGTTAAATACCTGGGACAAAGGTGTGGATGCATTGTTAATATGCATACTATGGGTTTATGGTGGGTAACGTGGCATCAGTTTGGCCAAGTATGGGTATATGCTGGGGACCCCTGAACCAACTTTCCCCAACAGGCTTTTCATTAGCCATTAAAGCTATAAAGTCTACTTGAATTGAGTTATCCATCATCAGGTATTCCTAGGGCCTAGCATTAATGTCCTCTAATTCTCCGTGTCCTCCTCTGTCTCATTACCTTGCTTGATTTCTTCTTCCCATTCTTCTAACAAATTACGAATGCCTTCATCCATTCCTTCTCAGTATCTCGCAACTACTTCACTTATAAGATGCTCCATTGATTTGCTTCCTCTATAAGGTTTTGGTGTGCTCATGTTCTTAGCCTTTCTAGGGTCCGAGCCTCGTCTTCCACTACTTTGTCCTCTTTCTAGTTGATCCATATCAACATGGTTTGATATTTTTTCACAAGAAAGAGAAGTTATTTGTAAGCATCGTAGCATATTACTGTCCTAGCTTGGGTTGCCAATGCCGACATTCTCCCCGTTCTCTGTCTTGTCCGATTTATGAGTAGACGAGGGCGTAGGGTGGGCAGTGGGCTAGTCTTGAGACATGGTCAGACTCCATCCCTTCTTGCTTTTCACTACTCCCTCTCAGTTGCCTCAAATACCCATTGTGGTTGACAAGCCCCTGCCGAGGACATGTAAATGGGCTTAGCTTTAGCCCAACCAGTTTTCTTCCGTGGTGTTCCATCCCATTCCACTCTTCCCAGTAAGCTAGAGCCATTCCTCTACCTTTGTCATGCTTGTCCTCCCCCACAGGGATCCTAGCTAGTTTCTTGGTGTGGTTATTATTCCTAGTTACCCATAGCTTGCCGTGGTTGCAACCACTGGTCCATCCTCCAACCAAACATGTTAGTTGCCCTTTGCTACCCTACCCTGAGCCTTCAATGCCAAGTGGCTACCTACCCAACCCCAGCAACTAGCCCCTCTCATGCCACAGTTTTCGAAGCGTGAGATCCCAATGCCACCCACAATAAGTTCCTCATAGCCATAGGCCAAATCAAATCCCAACAGGCTCAAAACAAAGACGCAAAGCCATACTATTACAGCGCGATGTCTCCACCAATTTCCCCTGCATTTACCTGAGTTTCCCTTCTCAAGTACCTTTCTCTACCCCTAACAAGAATCAAACCATGTCGACATTGCAAAGGAGGCGAAGAGCCAAGATACATACCCTTTTCCACTCAAAGGTTGGTGTCGTTGTTTCCGTCACCTTCCTTCTTTGTTTTTCTAGTTGCTTACTCCACAAAGCAAATTATAATTCTTACACTCCTCACTCACCTTAATTACTATGCATCTCACGTTGGCCCTGCCATTTCTTCCATCTTTCCCACCACCCTTGCATGTACTCATGCCAAGGGCCACCACACCCATCACTTTGAGCATGTGGGGGGCGGTGGAACGTACCTCTCCTCTACTTGTCATTACTGTCTGCAGGCACTACCATCTTGCGGTACGCACCCCAATCGAGGTTATCATTTTTTTATATTGATATTTTTTTAATTTATTAAATTAATTTGTATTAAATTATATATTATTTAAATAACTTAAAAATAATTAGTAAGCATGTCTTTTAGGTTAATCACATCATTATTATTTGGTGGATGTTTGGAACAAGCTAATGTGGTTCATGATGAGGACAAAGGTGAAAAAAATCATAGATCCTAATGAATAAATAACAAAGATGCACCATAGTCTAGAATTAGTGTTAGAAACTAGCCCTTGAGAAATTCATTATTTAATTATTTATCAATAATATTAAATTATTATATACATATTATTTATTATAATAACCAAACAACAATTTATTTATTAATAACATTATTTTATTATATAATATAATATACCAAAAAAAACCAATTAATTTTAATGCATGTGGTTATTGATTTATAAGATCTATATATTTTTTCAGGTTTATTTTGATGATAGATTACATTAGATAATTTGAAATATGGAACAAATAATACTCATATGATTAATCCAAAAACATAATTACTACATTATAGATGACAAAAAAAACCTAAATTCTAACCTAAAAAAAATTAATTAAATCGAACTTCCCAAAATCAACCTTCCCACTCTTACTGGGCAAGTAAATTGTTCTTCTTTTACAATGTACACACGCTCTCAAGCTGTCACACGACAAGTAAATTGGTTTTACTTTAAGATCTACACATAAATTGATATGGATAATATTGTGTAAAGAAAAAATTATGATAACAAAACTATTTCACACTAACTTAAAATAAAATTAAGGAAGACTGCTTGTCGACAGATAAATTAGAAAATTAAAGTAATTGATTTACTCAATTACTACTGCAAACACGAAGTTGGAAGTAGATCTCGTCGTTTACATATATTGTCATATGTCGGTAAATTTGACAAAGTCAAACAAATTATTCTTAACATTCTCCATAAATAATCTGATTGTGTTATAATTGTGATCGTCTGAAGACTAGCAGACTAGTTTAACTGCTCTCGGTGCGATAAACCTCGTTGAGGCTAAAAGTGCCATGACATTTATTTATGGCACCTAAACCAGTGAAATAAACATCTAATGACAGCAAAGACGGCTAGAAGATGGCAATGATCACATGGAAGATGTCGACATGGTTAAGCGGGGCATTTAAAATCTACTCGTCTTCAAAGACGACCCGAAACATTTAATCGGACAGTCAATTCTCACACCAGATGCATGATAAATATTTTTCCGCTTTAATTTCACGAACAGTCCGACGATCGGATTTAGAGTTTCCCGAAGAACTTCGTAGCATTTTTACCACATATCCTTAGCATGTAGAATTACCTCCCTTGCAATTGGATCCTGGGTCTCGATGCTGGAGACAGAGACCGCAAAACTCAAGATTAAAATTACTGAGAAACATTTGACAATTTACGAACTTAGAAAAGGCTCAGCGGTGTCAGTCAGTACAACTTTTTATATGTGAGTTGAGACCGTCACTGTTTATATCTCTGTCTTCAAGCGAACATTGGAAAGTAATTTCCCAATCCTCATGTTCCAATCCAGGATGAGCCAGCTCAAAATCCGACTATTGGCAAGTCCTATATAATAAGAGAATAGTGAATCAAAATTAAAACAATTTGTACTATTAAATTATAAACAATATGTAAATTTTTCTTTTCTTTGTTATAAATAATGATAACTTAGAAAACCGAGTTAAAAAAATTAATGTTTAATCCTAATGTTAATACCATGGCTTATGTGTTCTAACCAATACTATGCACAAATAACGATGTTGATATATAGAATAGAATAGAATGAAAAAGTGAGTGTATGCAGTGGACCAACGCTGTCACACAAAGTTGTTAGGGATTTACTATAAGTAGAAAAAAAAATCGGTGAAAATTAATGTTTTAATAATCGAACCTCAAATGGTGATCGATCTCAAATGGTAGAAGTGAAAGCTTCTTACCTTTTCTTCATAGTCGACCTCAAATGGTAGGAGAATTCAGTTGTATGGCCCTTTCAATTATTGCAGCGCCATGAAATGATGTCTTGCTTAAGAATGAGTGCCGCCAATTCAGCCTCAATAATCCATTAGCGTGCCTCATTTGCCTCTGAAACATTTGCGTAAAGCACACAGGAACATAAAAACGAAATTGTTAAAGAAGTTAAGTCACCGAATTCTATGTCCGCCTGTGTCTTATATTGTGAATTTTTGGCAACGCTGTTAAATGACAAAATTATTTGTGAGTGATTCTCTTGGTCACGCGCTACATGTGAATTTGTACCGTTAAGATTTTCATATGTGTGTACTCTTTATTTATAGTTAATTCTAGTTAACTCTTGGTATCACAGTCTTCTTGTGTTTATTGGTGAATCATTCCGTTGCACACGCATTTTTTGTGGAGTATTTTTGACCCATTTTATATGTACGCATGCAACATGTGAAGCAACAGAACTTGTATTTTTTTATGATTCCGTTTCACTTAGACACCACAAACCCCACAATTAGTCTCAGTTCAAGCATCTAATCTAACCTCTTTGTCAAGTATTGCGTTGTATGGTACATAATGTCACTGTGTATAAGATATTGGTAGTGAGTATAAACTAAAATTTTATAAGTGATTCTAAATAGATAAGTAGCAAAACCACATTAATAAATGTGGTTGATTGATATATTTGGTAGATTTCAACTTAATATATATGTTATAGTAATTTAAAAAGTTAACATACTAAATTAATATCTCAAATCTAAGACTAATATAAAAAATTGTAAGATTATAAAGTTAGGGAATCACAAACCCAATGGATTATTAATATTATAATATTATAAACCTAATGAATTAAGAAACCAATGGGATTAATATTATAAACCCAAAAGATCAATAAACCAAAGAATTAATAAACCCAAGGAATAAATATTGAAAATTGAAGGTTATAATAATAAATCAAAGGAATTATTATTAATATTACAAACCTAAGAAGTATTTAAAGGAAACACATTAACATTAAAAACCCTTGCAATTATATTAAAAACCCACCAAGGGATTAATATTATAAACCCTTGCAATTAATATTATAAACGTAAGTGATTTTATTTTTTTGTAAGCTTGAGGAGACTACATTTTCATCATGTCCAATATATCACCCCGATCAATGCATGGAATTGAACCAATGACTTCACATTAAGGGGTGTCTTAACAAACCACCCAATCACCGTCTATCCAAGACCCCGTGGACATAGACGTAAGTGATTTCTAATATTATAAACCGAAGTAATTTATATTATAAACCCTATAATTAATATAAAACTCTAGGAATAGGAACCCTTAGAATAATAAACCCAAGGAACTATTAAAGCTAAGGGTTTAACCCAAGGGATTAATATTTTAAGCCTAAGGTATATAAATCCTAAGAAAAATATTATAAACCTTAAACAAAACATGGTTGACAATGGTTCACCATCATTTATTTTCATACTAAGAGAATCTTTGTCCCAATATTTGAGATAATATTGGACAACAATAGATCATAATTGACCATGGTCGACCATGTTTGACCAATTTTGACAATGATTAACCATGTTGACCATGGTTGACCATGATTGGTTCCATATTGAGAAAATAGTTTTCATAGACCCAAGGAATTAATATTATAAACCCATGGGATATTAATCTTAAGATAAATATTATAAAACCCAAGCAACTATAAACCCAAAGGAATAACATTGAAACCTAGCATTAATATTAAATCATAGGAATATAAAACCTAATATTAATAAGAAGAGGGGATTATTATTATAAAGCTAAGGGATTAATAAACCCAATGGATTAATATTAAAAGCCCAAGGGATTGATATTGATAATCCAAGAGATTAATATTATAAATGTAAGTGATTATTAATATTATAAACTTAAAAAACCCAAGGAATTTATATTTCAAATCCAAAGGAATATAGAGACAAAGTATTTATGTTAAACCCTATGATTAATATTAGATAATCTATCAATAATATTATAGTCTTAGAATATGAATCCTTAGATTAATAAACCCAAGAGATTGATATTATAAACCTAAGGCACTAATAAACACAAGGGATTAATACTAAAAAACCAAGGGATTAATATTGTAAACCCATAGAATATAAACTCTACGATAAGTATTATAAACCTTAAAATAAACATGGTTGATTTTCATATTGAGACATTCTTTCTCATAATGCAATGTTGGACCATAGTTAACCATGATTGATTTTCATATTGAGAGAGTTTTTTTTACAATGTGGCATTGGACCATAGGTGATTTGCATATTGAGACAATGTTTGTCAAAAAACGATGTTAGACCATGATTCACCATGGATGACCACGATTGCCACAATGTGGGATTGGACCATTTGACAATCTCTACCACAATGCAAGCAAAGTTATTGACCATGGTTAACCATAATTAACTATGGTCGACAATGTTTTATTTTCATATTGAGAAAATCTATCACAATGCGATGTTGGACCATAGTTAACCATGATTGATTTTCATATTGAGAGAATTTTTGTGACAATGTGACATTGGACCTTGGCTAACCATGATTGACCATGGTTGACCATGGCTGATTTTCATATTGAGTCAATATTTGTCACAATGCAATGTTAGACCATGGTTGACCATGGATGACCATGGTTATTGACATCGATGGCCATGATTGACAATGGTTAACCATGGTTGACTTTTATATTCAGACAATCTTTGCCATAAAGCAACGTTAGACCATGCTTGTCACAATGTGACATTGGACCATTAGACAATCTTTGTCACAGTGTAACCATTGTTATTGACCATGACTAACGATGATTAGCCATGGTTTTCCATGGTTGATTTTCATATTGAGACAATATTTGTCACAATCTCACATTGGACCATTGATGGCCATCATTGATTTTCATATTCAGAGATTCTTTGTCACAATGTGATGTTGGAGCAAGGTTGACTATATTGATTTTCATATTGAGAGAATTTTGGTCACAATGTGACATTGTACTGTAGTTGACCATGGTTTATTTTCATATTGAGACAATATTTGTCACAATGCGATTTTGGACCATGGTTATTAACCATGGTTACTGTTTGTATTGAGACAATATTTGTCGCAATGTGGCATTGGACCATGATTGACCATGATTGATTTTCATATTGAGATAATATTTGTTAGAATGTGATGTTGGACCATGGTTGACGATGGTGGGCCATGATTGACCATGGTTACCCACGGTTTATTTTCATATTAAGACAATCTTTGCCACAATGCAACATTGGACCATTTTTGTTGAAATGTGGCATTGGACCATGAGATAATATTTGTCACAATGTGACCACGATTGACCATGATTGATTTTCATATTGAGAAAATATTTTTGATAATACAATGTTGGACCATGGTTGACCGTAATGGATATTCATAATGAGACAATCTTCGTCACAATGTTGTGTTGGACCATGGTACAACATTATTAACTGTGGTCCATTATGTCTGACTAGTGTTGGCCATGATTTACAAAGGTTAACCATGGTTAACTATAGTTGACCATGGTTAACCACAATTGACCATGATTGCTTTTCATATTGAGAAAATATTTGTCACAAACCCATATTGGGATTATTATAAACCTAAGAGATTAATAAGCTTAAGGGATTAATGCTAAAAAACCAAGGGATTAATAAACCTAAGGATTTTATATTATAAACCTAAGGATTTTATATTATAAACCCAAGAGATTTATATTAGACCCTAGGAATAATATTGTAAACCCTATTAATAATATTATACCGTAGGAATATCAACCCTTGGATTAATAAACCCAAGGAACAAATAAACCCAATGGATTAATACTAAAAACCCAAGGGAATAATATTAAACCCAAGGGATTAATATTCTAGACCCAAGGTATATAGACCATAAGATAAATATTGTAAACTCTAATCCTAACTCGGTTTACCATGATTGACTGTGGTTGATTTTCATATTGAGACAATATTTGCCACAATGCAACATTCGACCATGGTTGACCATGTTTGACCATGGTTTGATGATGATTTGACCATGAGTTAATTCAAACATGGTTGACCATGTTTGACCACATTTGACACAATGTTTATCAGAATGTAGTGTTGGACCATGGTTGTCACAATGTAACATTGAACCATTAGAAAATCTTTGTCACAATGTGACCGTGGTTATTGACCATGACTCAACATGATTAACCATGGTTGACCATGATTGATTTTTATATTGAGACAATATTTCTCACAATGAGACATTGGACCATGGTTGATCGTCGTTGATTTTCATATTGGGACAATATTTCTCACAATACGATGTTGGACCATGGTTGACCATGCTTTATTTTCATACTGAGAGGATTTTTGTCACAATGTGAGGCTGGACCCTAGTTGACCATGATTGACCATGGTTGATTTCATATTGAAACAATATTGGGAACAATGCAATGTTGGACCATGGTTGACCATGGATGCCAATGGTTATTTACCATGGATGACCATGGTTGATGATGGTTGATGATGGTTGACCATGGTTGTTGTTCAAATTAAGACAAACATTTTCTAAATGTGATGTTGGATCATGATTGAGAGTGATTGACCATGATTGAATTTCATATTGAGAGAATCTTTGTTAGAATGCGAAGTTGGACCATGGTTTACGATGGTGGACCATGATTGACCATAGTTAACCAATATATGTAAACACTAAGTTAAATAATATAAGTCATAAAATAAACATGGTTGACCATTGTTTACCATTCTTTATTTTCATATTGAGACAATGTTTGTCACAAGGCAACATTGGACAATAGTTGATAAACCTAGGGATTTATATTAAATCCAAATATTAATATTATAAATGTAAGGGAATAATAAACCCAAGGGAATAGTATTAAACCCAAGGAATTAATATTTCAAACCCAAGGTAAGGAAACCCTAAGAAAAATATTATAAACCCTAAACTAAACATGGTTAACCATCGTTGATTTCCATATCGAGACAATCTTTTCCACAATGGAACGTTGGACCATGGTTGACCATAGTTGACAATGATTGATTATCATATGGAAATAATCTTTGTCACAATATGACATTAAACCCAAGGGTTTAATATTATAAAACCAATGTATACTAACCCTAAAATAACGTTCACCATGGTTGACCATGGTTGACAATGTTCGACCATGGTTGACGATGTTTGATGATGGTTAGCGATGGTTGACCATGGTTTACGATAGTTGACAATGGTTAACCATGGTTATAAACCACAGTTGGACCATGGTTGATTATTGTTATAAAAGAAAGAGCTTTATATTAAACCGTATGATTAATATTATAAACCGTGTCATTAATATTATACCTTAGGAATATGAACCCTTATATTAATAAACCTAAAGGGTGGATCTTATAAACCCAAGGGATTAGTATTGTAAAGCCAAGGTATGTTAACTTTGAGATAAACATTATAAATCATAAAATAAACATGGTTGAAAATGGTTGACAATGGTTGACGATGATTGACCATGATTGACCGTGATTAACGATGGTTGACAATAGCTGACCATGGTTGATTGTGATTAACGATGGTTGACAATTGTTGACCATGGTTGACCATGGTTAACAATGGTTGAGGATAGCTCACCATGGTTGACCGTGATACAATGGTTGATTTACATACTGAGATGATCTTTATTACAATGAGACGTTGGACCATTGTTGACCACGATTATAAACTCAAGGGATTTTTATTAAACACTAAGTTTAATATTATAAACCCTATGATCAATAGTATACCCTAAGAATATCAACCCTTAGATTAATAAATCCAAGGCTTTAAGACTAAAACCCAAGGGTTTAATACTAAAACCCAAAGGGTCAATGTTATGAACCCAAGGTATTTTAACTTTCAAATAAATAATATAAACTCTAAAATAAACATCGTTGACCACGATTGACAATAGTTTAGTTATAATCGAAAGTCTTAAGGTTAAATTATTAATAATTAATAATTGATCAATTACTAATTATTATCAATTATTAATATTTATGATTTAATTATAATTATTGTAATTAATAATTAATTATTGTTAATAAAATATTATTAATTATTATGGTATCAAATTTCGCCTCTTCTTATTATTAATAATTAATATAATAATTAATTAACAATTAACATAATTAATATTTAATATTTAATATTAATAATATTAATTAAATATTAAATATTAATTATGGTTAATTGTTAATTAATTATTATGATTAATTATTAATAATAACAACAGGCCAAATTTGATCTTTCAACATCATATTTCATTTACATCATGCACAAAGAGATGACCAATTAAGCTACCTATTTTATTATATATAATTATTAGAAACAAAAAAAAATATAAATATTTTTAATATTTTAATATAAATGCCAATATATAATTTTATATTTATTTTTAATAAATATACCGCTTTATTTTTTTTATAATTTTTAATAATATAAAAATGTTTCAAAATAAAGTATAACTAAAAAAATTGAATATTATTTATAGATTAATTATTTTAATATCAAAAGCAATTAAAAGTAATAATAAAATAAAGTCTTATCATTAAAAGATTTAGTAATATAGTATTTAAATAAAAACACTTTCTTCCATAATCAGTCTATGTTTAATGATATATACAATTCTTCTGCACAATATAAATAAGACAGCTAAAATAGAATCTACATAGATGAAACCTAAAAATTAAACAAAACATAAATTTACATTTATTAGTTTTTCCATTATGCTCATATATTAGTTTTCAGATTATCCTTAAAAGTATAATAACTAAACCTAAATTAAAATAATTTATCATTCTACAGCGAACACGAAAAAGAAACTGCAGGAAACTATTAATTCAAATCAACTCACCGTACTCGCAACAAACTAAACAGTCAAAGCAACTCGCTGTAAAGATTATGTATTTAAGCAATATCTGTAAAGATTTTATATTTTAAAGGAATCACGAAATTCAGAAAGATCTCACAACTCCAATGACAAAACCAAACATTATAAATATTATAAATTTTAAAGCAATAACTAAATTTGTAAAGGTCTGATAACTCTAGTAATAAAACGAAACATTCAAATTAACCCACGAATTTTAAAGCATTCATCAGATTTGGAAATCTCAGCGACGAATAGTTGCGGGCTTGGTAGGAAATCATACATTTAAAAGAGATCTGGTTATATGTACGAGATTTTATAAAGTCTAAAAGCAAAATGTTGTCCATACAAATTATTTTTCGAAGTGTACAAATTGTAGTTCAAAGTCATGTGGCTGACATTTTGATGACAATTAAATTGTATTGAATTCAAAATTTGGAGCATTCGAAAATTTGAAAGAAGTGTTTATAGGATTTTGAAATGGAAATAAAGATGCCAGGTAAATAATTTATGTCTACATTTAATACACAGTTTTATTCCGTCCAACAAACCCGTTCGAATACACAAATTGAAACCAGTACCTTCTTCTAAAAAAATCGAGGTAAAAAATGATATATGATCATTCGAACATAATAAAAGGTCATTGGTTAAAACGATGTTTCTGCAAATTATATCACTTACCATAGCATTCACTTTATCAAGAATGATCCTGCAATGCAATACACAGTCCTTTCCAAAAAATATTCAGGTATAAAGGTTTATTTCATAAATACATCAAAACACAGACTATCGAACCGGAGGTCCGCTTCCTAGAACAAGAATAGTAAAAAAATCTAGAAACCCTAAAAAATAAAAAAATCTTCAAACGACAGAAGCTTCAGAGGTTTTAAGATAAACTCCCATATCGTGTCGCGCCGAAGGTAGAAACGATCTCCAACCACGAGAATATGCCACGAATGATGAACTGATTTGGCAATTTCTTTGTCATTCTTTTTTTCAGTACTAAAAAAGCATAATATTATATTGATATCAGATATTGAAATTGAAATATACATATTGTAATACAAATATTCCTTAACATAAGCGCTATTGGCAATGTCCAGAAAAATACATATCTTCTATGAGATAATAATGATTGCAATTTTAGGGAAATATTAGTCTATAGTCCATATAGAACAAGATTACAGATAGAAAAAACAAGTATGTGTAAGTTGCATTCCTGAGACAGTATAATAAAGATGTCATAGATACATGATCCCAGCAACAAAACAGTCTTGCATTGCAGATAAGTAGCGATATTTGGATTAAGACGTTGTTGTCCAGACAATGACTGTACAGCATCAAGAAAGAAACAACAAAAGTATAATAAAAGATGTCATAGATACATGATCCCTGCAACAAAACATTCTTGCATTGCAGATAAGTATCAATATTTGGATGAAGATGTTGTTGTCCAGACAATGACTGTACAGAATCAAGAAAGAAACAACGAAAGCTCACTTGAGTAACCAGTGTCTTTCAGCAGCTTCGTCTACCTGACAATTCTTTTGTAAAGTTTTCCACTCAGCAAAAAAAAATATTGTTCAGGTAATTCACCATCCAACCAGGAGAGGAAAAACAGATATAACAAGCACAAAATTTTGTGAGTTGTCAAGTCAATCCTAGCAGAGGACACTGTTAAGCCCGATGGCCAAGCTTCAAGATTCCAGTTGCAGTGTTCCTTCCACGGAGATGCAGTGCTTCATATCACCTTCCCATCAATCCATATCAAAAATAAACTTTGTTGTATCAGCATCTGTATGTTAGAAATAATATTATGTGACCGAATTTGTAAAAACATAAAAACAAACTCTTCAATAAACTCTACACAGCATAAAAAATTCAAAAAATATAAGGGTGGGAGAAATCATATCCAGTGAAGGGGAAATCTTCAATGTTAGTGCTCTCTTTGTCATTGTCCTCTTCCGCGGAGTCCATACAAATCTGCAATAACTATTTGTTCGAAATGCTAGTCATTTTATGAGCTCATCGATCTGCACGAACCTCCGTAGTCTCCTCCTTTCCTCTGATGATATCTTGCATTCCGAGGTGGGCGTGACCTCCAGAAGTGGACGCTCTCTCTCTGGCAGCTTTATATAAATTATGCAAATCCTGTCGCCACCAATCGCCATGAACTACCAGGGTAGAGGCACGAGACTGCTCAGGCAAAACCACTCCCCGCCTCTGCAGAGACCACAGGTCGAACGTCTGGATCTAAACAGGTTCTGCACATTGAGCCGAGTACATGCCATAAACAACATTCCAAACAATGTGGAACTGATGTTATAGGTTGAATGGATTTAATGGTTCCTCCTCAGATATTACAGGTTTAAAATCAGAAAAAATCTTTAAACTTAATAGTAAAATCACACTACTACAAAATGAAACTTGTTTCCTCTTCAGAAGTTACAGATTTAAAATCAATATATATATATATATGAATATGAGTTGTCTTTTTGGAGATTCCGGTGACGGAATCCGGAGTAAGAAATTGAGTTTAAATCTTGATTTGATGCAGTTAAATTGGTTTTTTAACTGCATATTTGGATTTAGCAGCCTGAAAAACCCCTTGGACGCTTTGATTGTGCAGAAACTAGCTATCAAATTTGCGATTCCAATAAATTGCTGCCGGATTTTGACCGGAAAAAACCACTAGAAAAACTTTCAAAAAAATCGGGTTAAAAACAACTCTATTATAATATATATATATATATATATATAAAATATGTATGACCCAGTAAACTTAGTAGAAGATGAAAACAAACCAAAAGGCCAAAATTAAATCACAGCTCCCTTGCACGGCCAACCGAATTTGCGCATACTTATTAAATAATTGTTTTTTCCATCGCTTCATTCTGCCTAGCTCTCTCTCGCAACAACCATGGATCTACGATTCAGACGAAAGCATATTTGACTGGATTGAATCCGCCCCATTCAATTAAATTTTAAAAAACAAGTGAACGTTGCCCCATCCACTCAAAGTCGATATAAAAACACCTGCAAAAAAATACACCTGCATTAACGGCATATAAACCAATTAACATAAAATATCATCGCAACATTATTATAATGACAGTAGTTGAAAAATTGGATCACAAGAAAACATTAAAAAAACGCAAACATCATTCATGGCACATACGACAGACTTTGGCAGTTCCTTTATTTTCTCATTAAATCGTAGGAAGAATTTGCATATTTTGTTCACACCAAATATTCTTAGAATATAATAGTCACTGGATTAAAAAAGAATTTTTTCTAAAATATTTTCATTAGTTCTTTACATTCTGTACATTCTGAAGTTGTAGAAATAAGCATGTTCAACTACCTAAACTTTAGCTTCATCACAATGTCTAACAATATTTGGTTTCCCCGACATTCTAAAATCGTCTTTTGTCGGTTCAACAACATAAATTTTAGTTTTGGAAACTGTCTTCAACGCTTTTGAGTTCCCTAACATTTTGAAATCGTTTTGAGTCTGCTCAACTACATAAATTTTAGTTTTGGAAACTGTCTTACACGCTTTTGAGTTCATTTTAGTTCGGGAAGTGTATAACAAGCTTTTGAGTTCATGTTTATCAATGATTTATAATTTGTCTTCATTAATTACAAATTGTACATAACTTTATTTTAATACAGTTTTTATTTTTAATATTTAATATAAAAATTAATAATTAAATTTTTAAAAATTATTTATGATAGTTCATAAAAGAAATGAAAAAGGTTATTATGAATTTGAAAATAGTTATAAAATTAAAATAAATTATGACTTTGAAATATATATAAAAAAATCTATCTTTAAAACTATTGTTACTCATATAATTTTATATGGTTTTTAAATTTGGGATTGCAATATTTTTAAAGAATTGTAAAGGGAGATAAAGCAAATTCAAACTATTATATAACTTATAATTTTAAAATTAAAGGGAATACACCACATCTTATGATTTTCATAAAAGCTAATAATTTTTCCATCAAAGTATGGCCATGACTATGTACTTAATGTAAAAAAAAAATAGTATGGAAACCAAGAGTATTTCTAAGGTTGGTTCAAACTATAGTCAAACCCATTTGCAACTTGTTTTTCCTTTATGATTGTTTTAAGGGATATCGTTCTATAGAAGAGATCACATCTCTAACCCTAAGGGTATCCACCTCGAAGGGATCACATCCCAGTGGCTTAATTAGCAAAGCCTAACCCTCACGGTGTCGAAGAGAATTGATCTCGTAATATATCATTAGCGAGATGCTTTAGCTACAGGAACTCGACCAATTGGGAAAGCCTTCACTATTAAAATATTCAAGTAATAATCAAGAAGACACAAAATTTTCATGGATTTCAAAGAAATCAATTTTTGATTAAAAAATTAAAGGAAAAGTAAAAAAACAATTAGAACAAGTCTATTGTGCAATTTTTTTTTTAACAAGATTACATAATATTACAACCATTACTTCGAAAAATTGTTTCTACTTATGATGTATAAGAGAATAATGTACATAAATTGAGAGAAAATAAAAAAATATGCAACGGCACTAATGCATTATCTCGCTTCCTCATTCCTCTATAGCATAATGGCCCAATTAGACCTCTCTTAGACACTCCATTGTTTCTAGTAGAAAAAAATTACCCCTTCTCCTTATCTTGCTACGACACTACAATGAGAGAAATGTTGTTACAAAATTTTATAATTAAAAACAATAAAGCAATAGTTACATTAACAAATTTAAAAATGCTAAAAGCAAAAAGAAAATATCAATGCAGGCCCTAAGAAAATATTTGAATTTTCACCTTAATTTTACATCATTTTTTATAGATTGATAGATTCATTAAATGCAAAATGAAATAAATTACCATTTAGCATGAAGGATATATATAATTCCTTCACTACTTAATATGGAGTTTAAAAATAGCATGAAAAATAATATTATTGATACTATATAATGTGACTAATTTTATGTTGAGCTAATATGTAATATTAGAACCCAAATATATTAAAAAAAAAAACAAAAAGTTTCACAGATAAATAAAATATTTCCATAAATTAACATAATCGTATATCAAACCATTTTCATCAACAACTTTGTCAAATTATTTTTATATGTATATACCAAAATTTCTTCCAACCTCCTAGATATATAGTATTAGGATAACATTTGGAAAGAGTCTCTAGATTATGAACAACTCTCCTTTAGATACATACATCTTATTAGGGATTTCCTGTTGAATACGAAGTAAATATTTGAAGAAATCCCTTCTCAAGAAAAATCCCTGAGAGAAGCATAAATTTGAGACCCAACTGTATCTCAAATCATGTCGAGATCTCTAGATCTGAAAATAGATCTGCCTCGTTGTCCTTTCTAAATGAATCTCTAGAGCAAGTCAAAGTTCAATCTAGTATGAAATTATGAGAAGGGAAATCCCCAATAAATTAAATTTTAGCTTAAAAAGGCACATGAAAATTTCATGTGCATAATATATAAACCAATCAAAATATTTTAAATTTTAGAAAAGATACACGTAAATATTTTGGAGCGAAAAGAAGAAAACTACTTTTTTTATTGTATTTTTGGCTTATGTCCTTATAGGTTTACTCAAATTTCAAATGTAGACACTCGTTGGATGCGAAATTATATTTCACATGAAACAAGTACCCATTATGCATACTTCTAGGCAGACCCACATTGATCAAAATTGAAGATACACTAAAAATTTATATCTCAATTTATATAGAGAAAAATAAAGAAATTTAAATTAATAATTTTCCCTATATTTCATTTTTTTTTTTTTCTTCTTCTTCTTCTACTTCTTCTTCTTCTTCTAATTTTTTTTTTTGAGAAAATATCTCAGAAGATCAACCTGAAAGGATCACATCTAGTTGACTTATTACCAAAGCCTAACCTTGAGGGCGACAAGGAGAATTGAACTCGTAACCTCCTATTAGTGAGGTGCTTTAGGATGAAAAAGTGAATTTGGGTAACACTTTTCCTTATTTTCTGACACTTTAATTTTTTTGGTATCTATCAACATTTTCATAGTTAGCAATCATTTTTCTCTAATCTTTGTTTTAGATAGAAACTTGTATAGTTTTACATGCAATCCAAACTAATTTTTAATAGTTTTTCTATGGATATTAGTTCTTCGAACACTTATTAACCATAAAACCATAATTCCAAAAAAATGTTTCTCATTTTTCGCATTTTTAGCCTTTAGTGACGAGAACTCGACCAATTGAGCTAATCATTGGGGCTATATTCTCACTTTTCTTTATAACAAAAATGTCCTTACATTTTTAATATGGAGTTGATATATAATATTTTAAAAATGTTACTAATCAAAAAAGGTTAATGTGACTCAAAAATCAAATATTTTAATATTCATACTGAACAAAAGTTTATCTATATACATACATACATAATATATATATAATATATATACTATATATATATATATATATATATATATATATATTAGAGAGAGAAGAGAGAGAGAGAGAGAGAGAGAGGAGTTTTTATTACAATTAATAGGTTATTTCTAATTCAAGGTATGAGAGAGATTTGTAATTCCTGCAATTTTTAATATGAGGTTGACTTGTATATTTAAACAAAAATAATCAAATGTGTGTGTGTGTGTGTGTAGACAAACATGTAAAATTTTAAAGGATATTAATAACAAAAAAAATTATATATATATTGTTGGAATCACGATTGTCATTAGACTAAAATGCACAAGTTTTAGTAAGTAGATGCATCACTAGAGTTAACAGATCCATTAGAGTAAGTTAAACACATGACACGAAACACGCGGGCATCATTGGTTTATCTAATGTCCATCAATCTCCCCCTTAGCATGAGCTGGGTGTGAGTCGAGCTTGTGACCTTTGGCTCTGATAGCACTTGTTGGAAATAAGATCACTAGTGACGAGGGGAGTTGAATCAATAGTGCTAGAGTTTGGTTGGCATTGATGTCAACCTTGTAGCATGTGCTTCATTGGTTGCACGTATTTGGCGATGCATTTTTTAGTGTTGAGAGTAAAAAGGAAAAGCCATGGGAAATTATCAAGATTTTCCCCATGGAATTTGGTGTGAGAACATAAATGGTTAAATAATGTATTTCAGTTGAAGTAGTCAACATGGGGTATGGAATGTAATTAATAATTTGGATAAGAAAAAATAATATAAATGTATTATGCTAGTATTTGAAGAGGAGTATGAGTGAGAGAGAGCTACATTGCATAAGATTCTTGTATATCTGTATCATTGATCAACAGAGTTGCAAAGATTAGTTCACATAATTGAGATGTACTTGTTGCATGCATGTTGAGCAGATCATATTGGGTCCAATCTAAAGATTTTGAAATGAGGTCTCCATTGAGGTTTAGGAGGTTGGGGCCTCTGACAATTGTGGCTAGATAAGGTAGGAGTATGACTTCTTGGAGGTAGTGGCCAACAAACAATTGATAGAAATTTGGGGCTTTCTAGTTGGTAGTGGTCAACAAACTAAAGTTTGGGTTGAATGTCGTAGATGGTAGAGGCCAAATAATCTATGTAAATATTTTCTTCAAAAATAATAGAAAATTAGTGTAATGTGACAATAACAGGGGCATATCTCTACCCCAAATAGATCAAAATCCTATTAATGGCACAATTGAAAAATTCTAGGATGCTTCTATGACCTCAATTCAATGTAGGAAAAAATGTTGCAATGCTCATACTCCATAACCTTGTACCTTTGGATTTTGGCCACCAATACTCATGGATAGAGACTTTCCCCTTTAACTTTAAATCTATTATTAGAGACATGTGGAATCAAGTTCTAGTATAAATGAACAGAAACATGGTCTATGTAACCGCATGGTAACCACCTCCTCTCACATTTACCCACTTTCACCAGTTTCCCCAAGGTAATCATGCACTGAGGGTCCATATGATAAGTTTCAACCTCCTATATGAACTTAAGGAAATGGAGTTGACAACTTAAGACCTTACTAACTTCCCTTAGGTGGTACAAAACCTAGAGGAGCTACCTAACCCCTCCAAGTGTCCAACCACTTAGCCAATTCTCTTTTTCACTGAACTAAAGCCTCAGTTGCTCCCCTAAGAAGGCCTCCAACAAACTATAAGCCTCCAATCGCTCCAATAGCCATGCTTCCTAGTGGTTGTGGAATTTTCTAGTCAATTTTGTGCCAGTGACCCTGAATTCTGAGCCAAATTTTCACTACTAGGATTTAGGGCTCTACCTAAAACTCAGTGAAACTTCCAGAAATGATGAATAACATAGAAAAAAAGCTTATAAACCAAAAAAATGAACAAGGAATTGACATGAAACCTCCTATACAAGATACTTATTTTGTCAAATGCATAGTAAAAATGCAGTCTACAAGTCATGAATGAATATTTGAACATAGGGATCCAAAGCTTATATGAATTTTGAAAACAAGGACCAATGCCTTCTGACAATACCTTCCATAATTCCATTTAGTTCATGAATTCATTTACTAGACATTGATTAATTAAAATGTGATAAGATCCATACTTAAATCTGTTATACAACCATGGTTTTAACCAAGATATAACAGGATATATAACAATGGTAGAAAAACCATTAGAGCCACATAATGACAAGCATAATTATTCCTCAAAAACAAGATAAAATTATCTCTTATTAATCATATGCAAAAGCAAAGCAACTTAGGGACTTCCATGTGCCACTCAACCATAGATTGACTAAACCAAAACTTTCTTTCATCCAATCACCCCAATGCCATATAATAAGCATGAATGTGGGATCTCATGGGATAATTAATCCATAAAAAAGCAAGGGAATCTAGAGACTAAACCACCTCCACCCTTACCATATCAAAATCTCACCTAAACCGGTCTTGAGATCACAAAAATAAACCGAGCTTGGTTTCCTCAAAATTCTTTCACCATCCCTTGAGGATTTTTCCTATCTCTACCCACCTTTTGATGGCTTCTCTCAGAAAACCATCTCCTTCCCCAAACCTTGGTATTTTCCTGAGACCACCTTAACTGGATCCAAAACCTTCTAGAAAACCAAAGGTAAAAAAAAGCATCCCATCACATCATGGCTTTTCAAAAATGGAAAGTCAACACTAAAAACCATTATCGAAACCTAGCAAAACCCATGACAATGAAAGAAAATCAACCAAATACACACATGCACATACCATGCATGCCAAAAACAATAACAAAATCATACATGCAACATGTTATTTGCAAGTATTCTCATTGAATTTGCTTGATCCAACCTTTCCTTG
Organism: Pinus taeda; assembly: GCA_000404065.3. Classification (NCBI taxonomy): domain Eukaryota; kingdom Viridiplantae; phylum Streptophyta; class Pinopsida; order Pinales; family Pinaceae; genus Pinus; species Pinus taeda. The sequence goes on along the minus strand of APFE031173599.1, from coordinate 91,680 downwards.
CCTCATCCTTACTTTCCTTTGTTTCCCTTGTCCTTTATTTTCTTTCCTTGTCCTTCCTTTACTTGCTTGATTTGATTATCCTCTTGGTGCTCTTCTACTCTCTCAGACAAATTCCAAAACAAAAAAGAAAAAAGGTCTCAAACTTATCATTTAATGCATTTTTACTTTCGATTCCTCTAAATTTTTCATTTTCCTTAATTTTCCTTCAATTTCCTCCACATATTCCACCTGTGATCTTTCACCTCCATTTTCCCCTATTTTCCTTTATTTTCATAAATAATGTACGAATAATTCATTTCCTCCTTTTCAAAGCCTTTTTCATTGCCTTTGCCAATTTCCCCTTAGCCATAATACAGAGCAAGTGATGCCCACTAGGATGTTTTTCCCAACATTGAACTTGGTATAAGTGTCCCTTGACCTTGGTCTTGATTTACCTTTATTAAATTTACTACATGAAATTTTAACTCGGGGCTCTTACACACCCCTCCTCAAAAGGGGAACACTATCCTAGGTGTTCTATTTGAATTTCACATGACCCTAATTGCACTTGACAACACTTGAACATGACCCAAAGGTCACATGACAGAATTTTCACATGACCCTTCGGCCCATCGACCCATCGACCCTTCGGCCTTCGGCCATCGACCTTGATCCTTGACCTTCGGCCTTCGACCTTGACCCTTCGACCTTCAGCCTTGCCTTGATCCTTGATCCTTGACATTCGGCCCTTGATCCATGAGCCCATTGGGCCTTTTGATCCTTCAGTCGAACTTTGGGTCTGCCCTTAGGAAGGTCGAAGGGTCAAGGTCAAAGGCCGAAGGTCAAGGATCAAGGTCGATGGCCGAAGGTCGAAGGGTCAATGGGTCGATGGGCCGAAGGGTCATGTGCAATTTGGGTCATGTGACCTTTGGGTCATGTTCAAGTGTTTTCAAGTGCAATTAGGGTCATGTGCAATTCGAGTTCAAAGGCTGAAGGTCAAGGATCAAGGTTGATGGCCAAAGGTCGAAGGGTCGGTGGGTCGATGGGCCGAAGGGTCATGTGCAATTTGGGTCATGTTCAAGTGTTGTCAAGTGCAATTAGGGTCATGTGCAATTCAAGGTCGTCCCCGTAAGGGCAGGCCCAAAGGCCGGTTGAAGGATCAAGAAGGCCCAATGGGCTCATGGATCAAGGGCCGAAGGTCAAGGATCAAGGATCAAGGCAAGGCCAAAGGTCGAAGGGTCAACGTTGAAGGCCGAAGGTGAGGGATCAAGGTCGATGGCTGAAGGTCGAAGGGTCGCTGGGTCGATGGGCAGAAGGGTCATGTGCAATTCGGGTCATGTGACCTTTGGGCTCATGGATCAAGGGCCGAAGGTCAAGGATCAAGGATCAAGGCAAGGCCGAAGGTCGAAGGGTCAAGGTCAAAGCCCAAAGGTCAAGGATCAAGGTCGATGGCTGAAGGTCGAAGGGTCGATGGGTCGATGGGCTGAAGGGTCATGTGCAATTTGGGTCATGTGACCTTTGGGTCATGTTCAAGTGTTGTCAAGTGCAATTAGGGTCATGTGCAATGAATTGCACATAACCCTAATTTCACTTGACAACACTTGAACATGACCCAAAGAAACCAATAACGGTTCCGATAGGTTTTGTTGGCCATAGCCCACCAGCCTCAGGATCGAATTTTGGTAGATGAAAGGGATTTTGGTTTACCCTGTAACATATGTAAGATATTAGTTCGATTAATAGAAATATCCATTCATACTTAACCAAAAAAAAAAAATTAATTATTATAAGTGCTTTTAATATTTTCATAAAAATAATAAAAATTTTAAATTATTTATTTACCTTAACCCTTTTCTCAAATGTTTTCTGTGGCCTTAGTCAAACTAGCTCTTACTCACTAATGGCTAGTTAACAACTCTCTACACATATTTATTTCATTGTTCAGATCTGGTTCGTCATCTTATCTTGAAGATGAACCACACTCGCTAGTTTGAAACACGTCGATAAACATATATCTTATATGATTTTTTTTGAAAAATGTTGTTAATAATATTATGGATCACAAAAGTCTCAACTAAAAAAAAACAGTAAACAGTAATAAAAGAAATTTAAATTACAAAATATTGAAATTTTAAAAAGGTCAATCTGTCTCCACAACACATACATAAAGTGGAAATGATTAAATAATAATAATAATAATAATAATAATAATAATTTTATAATTTATGAAATATATCTTAAAACACGCAGATTAATAATTTGGACATATTTTTTAAATTATAGTGTCATTAATAAGAAAAATCAACTTTATATTTTAATATGGAATAGAAATTTAGTGAGTTTAATTTGAAATGGAGGTCTCATTTTGTTGATTAATATTTTATTATATTTTATTATAAATCAGTTTTTAAAATTGTTGAAAATTGATTTAAATATTATACATATTAAGAGAATAAAAGTAAATGTTTTAAGAATCGAGAGAACAAAAAAGGGTAAATAGTAAAAATAAAAGATATTTAGTAAAATAAAGTAATTTTTATTTTACAATTACAAAGATTCAACAAAAGATTTTCAAAAGTGTTTGTCAATATCTAGTAAAATTAGTGATATTACTTAATATCCCATTATAAATTACGCAATGTTATAGGCTCATTAAGTAAAGACCCATTTCAGTTATTTGAACCACAAGCACCACTAGCTAGATAGAACATTCCAAATGTATTTTGGGGAAAAAAATTCTGACAAATAGAATTAAATTTGAACAATATTTAAAGAGCTACTCACACACTTTGAGTGGATAGGTGTGATTTAAAAAGAAAGCCATGGTTAGGTAAGTTATCAATGCACTTAAACCTCTCTATCCTTCTTCAAACCTTTATGGTTATAATCTCTATGAGATTGAAAGATCAAATTATATTCTCATCTCTCCAAGATTCAAACATCAAACTACATTCTCACTCTTTGACAATGTTAAAACATATAAATATGTGATTAATTAGATTATTCAAGAGGTATATTTAGGTACTCATTCAAAATAATTAACGAATAAATAAAATATCGTCAATCATTCTTTGTTTCATCTATGTAACTGAGTATATCATAGGCACTCATATTCATTTCCAATCTATGACAATGGAATATTGAAAGCTTACGTGGATGGCGAAATTAAACAAATAGATACACGGAAACAATTTTCCCATCAATTTCAGATTTTTACATAAAGAAAATTTATGATTGATTTTAGTGCAATGCATTGGTATTGAATTAACTAAAGTCTATAGTTTTGAGCAATTTGATAAGTTTTGAGAGTGCTTTGAAGTGGGATTATGTGATCCATTAATGAAAAAGATATTATATACTTTATGTGAAGTTGTTTAAGTTACTTAGTGTAATGGATCAAAAAGATTGCAAATAAAATAAACACATAAGAAAACTGAAACATATTCAATCACATCAACATAGCAAAATTTAATAAAGGAGTTCACTAGACATCTTGGCTAGGTCTCGTGGTCCTTAAGCTTCCAGTGTTGACAACTTTATTTTGTCTTCAAAAGACTTTTACAGGTATGAGCTCAAAAATAGAGACTCAGATGAGAAAATAGACCTCACTATTGTGTTGAACTCTAAATTTCTAGTCAAACGAGTATAAACTTGTCCATATATGTCCATTGTGACCTCCAGACCCCCTGGAATGTGCAGAACCATCTTTGCCTTCTGCAAAACCACTTTTCATTGACAAAAACTGCCTTGGTCTATGCGTTTGTAGTTTGAATGGTTCGACACCTACAACAATTTAATAAAAAATTGGTTTGGCTCTATTTCAAGCTCGAACACATTTTATGTTGGTTAGCTCGAAGGTATGAAGGTGTTGGTATATGAGGTTGGAGGTTGGCGTGTCGAAACCCCCACCCAACACTCTGACATTTTGATATGGATTAACACACATAACTATGGTTAGGCCATATACATTTTCTCTCCGTTGGTTTATAAATTGAACATATGGTATTATATACCATATATAGCTCTGTCTTGTGGTGACTGTGGGATAATAATTTGAAACAAATTAAAGGGTTTTGTGGCTATGGGGTTGACCCCAGTCGTCAGACCTTTTCTTCCGGCAACAAATCCACACGCCATAGATATAATATTGTCATCTCCACTAACAAGATACACCATAGCCAGTCTGGTGTGGCCCTTTGGAAAAACTTAGTCATTCCCGAAGGTCAGGGGTTCGATCCTCCTTGATCGCCAAAACTTTGTCTCCATAGACTTGACCAAAATTTCCTGACAAATCGAGAATCTCGATTGGATACAATAGAAGTGGGTAATCCAAAATGAGCCCATACATTTTGAAACAACATATTTACAATTAGTTCAGCTGCGACTTGTTTATTACATGGTGTCAAAATACACATCTTACTAAACCTATCCACAACTACATACAAATAATCATTTTCTAAACTTTGGGAATCCCCCAACGAAATCCATGGGAACACTTTCCCAAGGACGAGAACGAATTGGAAGTGGAGTATAAAAGCCTAATTTTCTATTACTGGGCTTGCTTGTAGCACACATACAACATCCTTTTGTATATCTAGAAATTGTCTCATTCATTCGTGGCCAATAGAAAAATCTTTGTAATTGTGTAACTATTTTACTTACACCAAAATGACCTAATATGAGAAAAGTATGTGCTTCTCGAATTATATTAACTCTTTCAGTTTGTGGAATCCATAACTTTCCCAAGTGATATAATATTTTTTCATTTATGAAATAATCCAATTCTTCTACGTGCTCGCCATGATTTAAAGTTGCATATATATCTTTAAAATCTTTGTCTTCAGCATATTATTCAATGTAACTTTCATGAATTACCGAATTATACTTATGTATTGTGGATGCACTTATAATTGGTCTTGATAAAATGTTTGCAACCTTATTATGTATGCCCTTCTTATATCTCATAACAATATGAAATTGTTGTAGAAACCCCATCCACTGATAGTGTCTTCATTGTTGCAATTTAGTTTGTGAGTGTAAGTATTGTACTAGTCGATGATGTGTGTGTATGATTGTTTCTTTACCCATTATGTAATGTTTCCACTTTTTCACACTCTAAACTAATGCATACAATTCTTTATCACATGTAGGGTAGTTAACTACTACTGATGTGAATGACATAGAACGAAAGCATGTAGGATTTCTGTGCTACATCAACACTGCCCCATGGCATATTCACTTGCATCTATCTCGATCTCAAAAGGATGTTGAAATTCCTGGATTTGTTCAATGAACTTGGTTGCTTTGTCCACATCATTGTGTCCATCAAATACTATGTCTTTACCAAAGACAAGATCCAAGGGAGACTTTTGTTTAAAACCAAAACAAGTCTCAAAAGGAGACCTCTGAGTAGAATAATGTTTTGCATTGTTGTAAGCATGATGCACATAACACAAATTCTCATTCCAAAGTTTGAAATGCTTTCTACGATATCCTCGAAGGAACTGTATCATTGTCTTGTTGACCACTTCTCTATGACCATCTGTTTGCGGATGAAATGTCGTGCTTTTATTTAACTTTGTGTCCATTAACTCTCATAGACTTGACCAAAATTTCCTGACAAATCGAGAATCTCGATTGGATACAATAGAAGTGGGTAATCCAAAATGAGCCCATACATTTTGAAAGAACATATTTGCAATTAGTTCAGCTGCGACTTGTTTATTACATGGTGTCGAAATACACATCTTACTAAACCTATCCACAACTACATACAAATAATCATTTTCTAAACTTTGGCAATCCCCCAACGAAATCCATGGGAACACTTTCCCAAGGACGAGAAGGAATTGGAAGTGGAGTATACAAGCCTAATTTTCTATTACTGGGCTTGCTTGTAGCACACATACAACATCCTTTGGTATATCTAGAAATTGTCTCATTCATTCGTGGCCAATAGAAAAATCTTTGTAATTGTGTAACTATTTTACTTACACCAAAATGACCTAATATGAGAGAAGTATGTTCTTCTCGAATTATATTAACTCTTTGAGTTTGTGGAATGCATAACTTTCCCAAATGATATAAGATTCTTTCCTTTATGAAATAATCCAATTCTTCTACGTGCTCGCCATGATTTAAAGTTGCATATATATCTTTAAAATCTTTGTCTTGAGCATATTGTTCAATGTAACTTTCATGAATTACCGATTTATACTTATGTATTTTGGATGCACTTATAATTGGTCTTGATAAAACGTCTGCAACCTTATTATGTATGCCCTTCTTATATCTGACAACAAGATGAAATTTTTGTAGAAACCCCATCCACTGATAGTGTCTTGATTGTTGCAATTTAGTTTGTGACTGCAAGTATTGTACTGGTTGATGATGTGTGTGTATGATTGTTTCTTTACCCATTATGTAATTCTTCCACTTTTTTGCACTCTAAACTAATGCATACAATTCTTTATCACATGTAGGGTAGTTAACTACTACTGATGTGAATGACACAGAATGAAAGCATGTAGGCTTTCTGTGCTACATCAACACTGCCCACATGGCATATTCACTTGCATCTATCTCAATCTCAAAAGGATGTTGAAGATCTGGCAGTGCTAGTACTGGTGCTATACTGATCCTTTATTTTAATGTGTCGAAGGCTTTCTGTTGTTTTCCTCCCCACTGAAACACCAATTTCACACTTGTCAAAGCATGTAAAGGAGTTGTATTGAACGAAAAGTTAGCAATAAACTTTCTCTAATATTGTGCTACCCCTAAGAAGCTTCAAATTTCTATAGAAGTATTGGGCTTAGGCCATTTTATTATGACTTAAACCTTAGAGGGTTCTATCTTCAATTCACCACCCCCTGCAATATAACCCAAATAATTCAAATATGTTCTCCCAAATTCACATTTTGACAGTTTTACAGAGAGATTTTCTCTTTTCAAAACATCTAAAACCTGCCTTACATGCTTTACATGTTCATCCCATGTTCTACTGAAAACAAGAATATCATCTCAATAGACTATTACAAAATGATCAATGAATGGTCTAAAATCATCATTCATGACAAGCATGAATGTAGCTAGAGCATTATTTAAGCCAAGAGGCATAACGATCCATTGATAGAGTCCTTGCTTTGTTTCAAAAGTAGTCTTCTATACATCATGTTCTGCAACTCTAATCTAATGGTAGCCACTTCACAAGTTCAATTTAGAGAAGTAAACTACATCATTTAACTGATCTAACAAATCATCAATACGAGGAAGAGGATAATGATTCTTTATTGTGATTTTATTTAATGCTCTAAAACCAATGCACATTCTCCACGATCTGTCTTTATTTTGCACTAACATAATAGGTGATTCATACGGTGATTTGCTTGGTCGAATAAACCCTTCATCGAGAAACTCATGTACCTACTTCTTTATCCATACATTCTCCAGAGTTGATAACATGTACATTCCAATGTTAGGTAGTGGAGCATCTTGTTGCAAATAAATCTCATGTTCTATCTCTCGCTTGGGTGGAATCCCTTTAGGCTCTTGAAATAGAATATCATAATCGGAAACAAATTTAACTAGATTTTCTTTATGTTTAGGGTTACATCCTTGGAAAGCATCAGATTTATCAATATCCTTTTCTTTTACAATCATAAGTAAAAATTGTTTACTTGAATTTACAATTATTTTCATCTGTCCTGAATTTATGACAGAGAAATTATCTTTGAGTTTATGAGCCCTTACAATATATTCAATTCCATCCTTAGTGAGTTGATACTTATTTTCAGTTTGATAGAAGATAACATTTATATCGTACAAGTATGGACTTCCTAATACAATTCCACATATGTCTAATGGGACTATGTCTAACTCAACCTCATCTAAAAACTTCGACCGAATAACAAAATGAAGTTTACATTGTTTCCATACTTGTAGCTTAGTTTTATCACACACCAACCTAATGGATGTGGCTTTTTTGAGGTTTTGTTTCTAGAGCCAACATCTTTACAATTGCTTCAGAAATCAAATTAAATTGTGACCCACTCTCAAATAAAGTATCAATTTTAGTATCCTTGGAAATGACTCCAATGTGAAATAACTCATTTATTTTCCTCTCATCATTATCATTATCATTCTAAATAGAATGTGAAGTACTTGTAGATGCTTTATAATCCTTACCTTTTATACATGTAGCTATAAGTCTTGTCTCGTCACCTGAATCTGATCCTAAGTCCTTTTGAATAGCACCAACATTCTTCCTCTCTTTACTCACAAACGTCTTAGGCTTAAATTCTAGATGCAATGACCAACAATGTGCCTCATTATGGCCTTCCTTCTAACAATGAGTGTGTGAACGTTTATCTTTCTTCCCAGTGTTTGTTTTCTTCCCCTTCCATTTAAGTTTCTTCTTGTTTTTTTCTTGATTTCAATAGGTTTGGATGATTTCCCAACATCATGGGTTACATTTTTGCCTCTAGATTCTAGATGAGTTTCTTGGACCGATACATCATCTAAGCTAGTTGGATTAAACATAAGTATGGTATGCCTAAAACAGCTATGAAGACCACCTATGTATTTCAACAATGTCTCTGGTGAGTCCAATGATATGCCTAATGTTAAAGCTCTCTTACGGAATTCCTAAGTATCACTTTGAACACTTTGAACTTTTAATTGAGGTAGTGTTTTCCAACTCATCATTGCTTGTTGCATATAAGCCAAATGATAAAATTTCTTTCTAATAGCAGAAACAAATTCATTCCAAGTTGAAATGATTTTACCATGTTTTTTGAGATCCGCTTGTGTCTTTCCTTTCCACCATACAAGTGCGGTTCCTCCAAGTCGAAGGCTAACAAGCTGGATCTTCTTCCTTTCTGAAACAACTTTCTGTACCCTACAATACACTTCAATTTATCTTATCCTTTTATCAAGCATTTTAGAATTAATTTCTCCATCATAAATTGACAAATCAAATTTTACATATAATTTGATCAAAGAAGATTTCTTATTTTTCTTCTTAGAAGGACTAGATTTATGAGAAGAAGAGGATGATAATGACAATGATGGTGATGATGGAGGAGATGGTGGAGGAAGCATTTATCCCTTTCCCTTATCTTCTAGTTCTTTAGGTGATGAAGTGCCTTCATATTTTTTCTTCTTAAACTTGTGATACATCTCTTCCACCATTGCACTTATCTTTATGAGACTATCCAGGAATCGAGATTCTAACCTATGTGGGGTTTCATATGCCATCATTCTTTGTGAAAAGACCCTTCCAATCTCTGGATTCACCTCAACAAGCTCACCTTCACCTCATCCGAGCCTTAACCTAGTAGGCATTCAAATCTTCACACAATATTGTCAGACCTTAAAAACCTTGAGGTGATACCACTTGATCTGTTATTGAAAAAGGTATTATAGAATTTATGTCAAGTTGATTATGTTACTTAGTGCAACGAATCAACAATATTGCAAATAACATAAACACATAAGAAAATTAAAGCACATTTAATCACATTAAAATAGAAAAATTCAATAAAGGAGTTCATCAATCTTCCTGGCTATGTCTCCTGGTCCTTTAGCTTCTAGTGCAAACCAATTTGTTTTGTCTTCAAAATGATTTTATAGGTATGAGCTCAAAAATAGAGACTCAAATTAGAAAATGGACCTCACCATTGCATTCATCTCAAATTTTTGAGCCAAACAAGTATAAACTTACCCGTATTTGGCCACTGTGACCTCCAGACCCCTTGGAATATGCAAAACCACCTCTGCCCTCTGCAAAACCACTTTTCACTGACAAAAACTACCTTGGTCTGCGCGTTGGTGGTTTGATTGGTTCAACACTTGCAACAATTTAATAAAAATTTATTTAAGCTCTTTTACAAGCCTTAACACATGATATGTTGGTTAGCTTGAAGGTATGAAGGCGTTCGTATATAAGGTTGGAGGTCGGCGGGTCGAAATGCCCTCCCGACACTCCAACATTTTGATATGCATTGATACACATAAAGTATTGTTCAGCCATATATATTTCCGCTCCGTTGGGTTATACATTGAACATATGGTATTATATACTATATATAACTTTGTCTTGTGGTGAATGTGGGATAATATTTTGAAACAAATGAAGGGGTCCGACTGCCATGTGGTCGACTCTAGCTGTCGGCCCTTTTTTTCCGGCAACAAACCCATACACCATAAATATAATATTATCATCTACGTTAACAATGTCTACCATATCGTATATGGCGCGACCGTGCGTTTAAAACATAGTCATTCCAAGAGGTTGGGGGTTCAATCCTCCTTGATCCCCAAAATTTCTGAAACAAGGTCACATTGGGCAAAATCTAGGGTGCCACATGTCAACACTGGATTGCCCCATACCAACCAATCACAATCTGCTACGTAACCTCCTATGCTGACATCATCAATGACCTATGGCTCATTATGGGGTTGAAACGTGTCCTTGCTGACAATGGAATTGACCTGGTTGACTGTTGACCATTGATTGTAGACCGTTGACTTTTTGAATTTTGCCCTAATTTTCCCAAAAACTTAGATTGGCTTTAACTTTTTCATTTGGACTCATATTTACGGGTAATTCACATTGTTGGAATCGTATCGACAAGCACCTTGAATTGATCCTACTTTCATCTACATTTGAAGACTTTGACCTGCAGGGAAAACTGGATCCATTTTGGATCATTATAAGATATTTATAGTTTAGATTTTTGTGGTGACTACTAACCTTGAGATATCTCTTTCGTATCATGGCCTAGATACATGGGAAGAGATATAAATGGGTTTAATTGTTCTTATAATTATCATCTCTACATAACTAAACCATTACCATTTTCATGGAATTCAACTAAAAAAAAGTCACTAAAAAATAGTCTCTTTATAAGGAAGCTCTCTCTTTATGAGAAGTACCATTGGTTGTTCAAGCACTTAGGGGCAAAATTCTCTTTTTAATATCTAAGATTTTGATCTAGTCTAGGATTCTAGCTCACAAGCAATAGAAGTTAGATGGATGGTAGAAGAGAGGATAATATAATCTATATTATGATTTAAAATTTGAAATATCAAATATAAACATATTTTTTATTGTAAAAGAACACTAGAATATTAACCCCTCATTATAAGTTAAATATTTTTGAAAATGTTAGAGAAAGTCATTCTTGAAGTTGTTAAAGAAGCTACAATATGAAGATCAATTTCATTTTAATATGTGTTATCTAGATTTAAATGCTAACATATTTTCATTTCTAATTTGAAATATCAAATAAAAATTTTGTCTTCTTGAAAAAAAATACTAGAATGTGATCCCCTTATTATAAGCTAAGTATTTTTTAAGTTGTTAAAGAAAGTAATTTTTGAAGTTGCAAAGAAGCTACAACATCAACCAATTAACTTTTAATATTTATTCTTTAGGTTTAAAAATAAATTGAGATGGCCTCGGGGCAACTCAATTCTCAATTGGTGATCGATGTAATGTGAAATATGTGAAAACTAGGAGATCCAAGGTTCAAATCCCCCTTGTTTGTGACCTAGACTATGAAGAGTAGGATATGCCCCAAAGGTTTACTAGTTGTTACGTGTAAAGTGGGTTGGGATAATCATTATATTATTTCCACCATACTAGTTGTTACGTGTAAGGTGGGTTGCAATAATCATTATATTGTTTCCACCATACTTAAAACAAGCCTATGTATGCCCTATATTGTCTCATATATTATTTTATCAACTTGGGTAATATATCATAAATGACTAAAAAATATTGGAGTGATAACCCTCTTGTGTTCTTTGGACTAGAGATCTAATTTAATGCTTGGGATATTGGAAACACCAATGAGGTTCATTTAGTGATGATGTGCCTCACTACCTTAAACATCAAATCCTCCTTCAATATGTCATCTCATTTTTACTTCTACTCAAAAATCTTTTCCAATTGTCATTTTCATCCAAAAACAAAATCACCAATCCTTAATAAGGAAATACTCTCTAATATTCAATTTGGGTGAGTGCTATGAATATGGATGCTAATACAGTTACAAAAATGGAGTCAAATTCTCACTTGGTTAACTTTGTTTTTCCCTTTGTATTGTTTTAGCAAACAAGACTAATAAAATACTAAACATTATGTTTTATTAGTAGATAATTCCATGTATGCATCGTAAGTGATCTTAATTGTTAAGATATTATATCTTCAAATTTGAAACTGAGTAGAATATTTATGGTTTTTAAACATTAACAATTTCTTTTTTTATAAACAAGAATATCTTATACACCAATTTAATGTTGAATATTAATTATGGCTTAAAAATTAACTTTTTATCATATTTTTTTAATTTTATTTATATAAAAAATTATTTTTAAAGACTAAATAAATTTGATCTATAAAACCAAAATCTGCGAACATCTGCTGTAAACCCCAATTTGTGTAATTTTTGTATAGAAAGTTATACCCTAAATAAATAACGCCACATAGCTAGTGCTCCCTGCCACTTAGTTTAATAAAGTATTTTAATGTCATGATAGGTTTTGTGTACTCCAAACAATAATACAATTGTAAAATGAGCTATATGAATGTTTGTTTACGTTTTTTATTAATTTTTTTAATACAATTAAACATTTTTTTTGTAGATAAAATTTATATAAATAAAAGTTATATCTTTCGAATGAGGTTAGAAGATATTGGGACTTTTTTTTTGCAAGCGGCCGCTAGGGATTGAGCGTTCTGTGACAGACACAGGCTCTGTCCCTCTGTTGGTGTAGCAGCGGCTGGCCGTTTCTTCAGCTGTTGTCTATGATCACAGTCGCAGTTGAGTTTTCCAAGGGGCTGAGTCCTCAGCAGGTCTGGAAGCAGTCTTCTCCTGTCTCAAAGCACTGTTTCATCAAGGTCAAGTGTTGACCAATCGCATGGAAGAAGAGGGGTCCAGTGGGGCCCCTACTTTCAAACAAATAGTTATGCAGAAGCAGAAGCAATATAGAAAGGAAGGGGTCAGGATTTTTGGGCTTGACAACAATAAGCAGCATGGCAGAAGGAATAAGGAACAATCTCAAGGGAAAACTGACAAGAAAAACGAAACAATGTATGGTACAGGCACAGAGATGGAAAGCTTGACAGGGGCTAAAGACAAAACTCCATTAATAATTAATTCACCAGGAAACGAGAAACGACAAAATGATGATGAGAGGAAACATATAGATGACAGGCAAGGAGAGCCATAAAAGGAGGGGGAACCCAGTTCAAACCCTAATAAATACACTTCATCCAGCGGAGCCTACAAATCGAAAAAGACCAATAACCTAAGGGTAGTCATAACTGACCCAAAGATTCAGGCATACAGAGAGCACATGGCATAACAGGCCATCATCTGCAAGTTTATGGGTATTTGGCCATCTGAAAGAACTCTCTGTCATTGGATCAAACATCATTGGAAACCTCGAGGGGATGTCAAACTTCACCTTGGAGCCAAGGGTTTTTTTACTGTTGTCTTCTCCAACCTAGAAGATAAGGACAAAGTTTTTGAAGGGGGGCCATATTTTTTGGCTTCAGCAGTTCTGTACATGAGACCATGGAAACCAAATTTTGCTCCGGAGAAGGAGTCTTTCACCCAAGTCCCAGTCTAGATCAGTTTATTCTCTCTTCCAATAGACTACTAGGGTCTGAATGCACTGAAACAAATCGGTGACAAGTTGGGGACATTCATCAAGGCCTCTGAAGCTACTCTCCAAAAGGGATACACCTCCTATGCCAGAATATGTGTTGAAATGGATGTCTCTGGGGCACTACATGAAGGACTTTGGTTGGAATACAAGGACGAGGACTACTTTCAGGATATCGATTATGAGCAGATTCCCTTCCGTTGCCGCAAGTGCCACGAACATGGGCATTTGATAAGGGACTGCCCTATGATTAGGAAGGAACTAGAGACCGAAGCAGCTCAAGCCCATAAAGATATAGAAGCCTTCATCAAACCCAAATCCAGACAGAGAGCGAATAGAAGAAAGAGTTTCAAAGGAAATACAGAGAGGAATAACTACAGCAATCCTTTTGTGATCTTAGATCCTGAAACTGACTCGGAGGACAAGCACAAAACCCTAACATCAAGAGCAGAGAATGAGGAAAAAGAAACACCAAAAATGGAAGATATGCATGAAGGGGACCTCAATAATGAGGTACAAATGCAAGAAAGAACAGAGGAAACCGAAGAAGAAACTGATATGCTAACCAGTGATGGCGGCAGCAAAGATCAAGAATGGGAAAACGCGTTAGCTAGGGAAGGATTGAACCTACCAGCAATTGCCGAGAACTGGAGATCCTGAGTCATAGAGAACACATCGGAGGAAGAAGTCAGGAAGGTAAACGACCTGTTCATAGCAAGGCAAAAAGCAGAACTAGAAAGGTAGAACAGGAAGTTAGGTGTAGCAAAAGGCAACAGCTTACATTCGAAAAGTCCATTATGGAAAACATCCAGCTCAAAACAAAAGAAAAGAAGAGGTCGGAAAACAAGTGGTGAAGCTCTACAGGAACTAGGCATGATCATGATAAACTCAGGAAAGATGAAGGCGCTAAGTGCCTTCCAGTCCTTCCAATAAAATTCAGTTAAATATGAAGATAATCTCGTGGAATGCCAGAGGGCTTAACAGCCAGGCGAAACACAGGATCTTAAAGCGGAAAATCCAAAAATATAAACCGGAAATTATGTTTTTACAAGAAACTAAATGCAGCAGCCCCAATATCAGCAATCTTTGCAGAAATCTTGGGAGACATATGGAAGTTCTAGAGAATGTGAGTCAGGGAAGAGAAGGAGGCCTTGCAACCATGTAGAACAAAAAGGAAATCCAGATGTTATCAGCGGAGGCAAACAAGCACTTCATGGCGGTGGAGTTCCAACGCATAGGTAACTCTGGTTCCTTCCTCTGTATCAATATATATAGTCCTCAAAAACTAGAAGATAAGATAATTTTCTTAGAAGCATTAACCAGGCTTATTAGAAGACATCCTAGATCTAAGTGTATTTTGGGGGGCGATTTCAATATGATAACCACCCTTTTGGAAAAAAAAGGAGGTCTCAGGAAACTGAATAGAGATGCAGAAGCCTTCACAGACTTCATTGAAACTGTTAAACTTGTAGATATCCACCCCAAAAGTGGCCTTTTCACCTGGAACAACAGAAGGGGGGTGATAGATTAATAGCTTCTCACTTGGATAGATTCTTAATCTCAGAAAGCATCATAATGGATGGCATAACAACGGAATCAGATATCCTTCCCAGTGGGGGATCGGATCATTGGCCAATCTCGCTTATTGTTGAAGTTCTGGGCACCCCAAGGAACAAACCTTTCCGGTTTGAGAAATTCTGGTTAGACCACCCCAACTTCCTTGAGATGGTAAAGAAATGGTGGTCAGAACCCTTGGAGGTGAGCGGATCCAAGATGTTCAATCTACAAAAGAAGCTAAAAACAACTAAAGAAAAGATAAAAGATTGGAAGAAAACGGTTTCCAGAAATATATTCCAGGAGAAAGCCATTCTCTAGAATAAACTGGAAAAGATCCACAAAGATGGTGCAGCAGGCAACTACATCGCCGAGGTTATGGAACAGGAAAAAATTCTTTCTCAGCAATGGCATAAATGGTGCTTTCAAGAAGAGAGTCTTTGGAGACAAAAATCGAGAATTCAATGGTTAAAAGAGGGAGAGCTTAATACTAAATTTTTCCACAGGTCGGCTCTAGACCATAGAAGTACCAGTAGAATTCTCGAACTGAAAAATAATGCAGGGGAGATTCTAAAAAATCACAATGACATATCTGCTCTGCTCTTGGACCACTTTAAATCAATTGCTTAGGAACCACCCATAAACAAAGATGAAGCCATCAAGGAATTAACAGCTGCCATCCCTAAGTCTATTACCTCAGATCAGAATTGGGCCCTATGCAGGGAAATATCTCTCAAAGAGGTGGAGTAAGCAATTAGGAGCATGCCTAATGATAAAGCTCCAGGTCGAGATGGCTTCACCATCAATTTCTACAGGGCCTGTTGGAGCATCATCAAACAGGAAGTTTGGGAGGTAGTGGAAGACTCCAGACGTTCAGGAACTATTCTAAAATCCCTCAACTCCACCTTTCTAGCACTCATACATAAGGTTGAAGACGCCAAGACACCTGAAAAATTCAGACCCATTGCATTATGTAATGTAATCTACAAGATTATTTCAAAAGTCATAGCAAATAGACTGAAGACGATACTCCCTGGCATAATCTCAGAAGAGCAATCGGGCTATGTTGAGGGTAGACAAATTCTCAATAACATCTTATTAGCACAGGAGATGATTCACTCGCTTCATTCAAGAAAAGAAGTGGGCATTCTCATGCAATTGGATCTGTCAAAAGCTTATGACAAAGTTAGCTGGAAATACCTTGAAGCTGTTCTAGGAGCTTTTGGCTTCTGCAGGACCTGGATCCAATGGATACTTTCTCTCATCAAATCTCCTAGATATTCCATCCTTGTCAACTGTGCTCCTTCTGTCCCCTTCACACCTTCGAGGGGGATAAGACAAGGGGATCCCTTATCCCCTTTTCTCTTTATAATTCTAATGGAAGGCCTCAGTCGAACCATTGCCAAGAAGAAAGCGAAAGGGACCATAAAAGGACTACAGCCTATAAGATCGCTTCCTGCCACTACTCACCAACAGTTTGTCGATGACACCATGCTACATGGATCAACCAAAGTGAAGGAGGCGGTAGCTTACAGAGCTATCCTGGATCTGTTCAGCCATGCCTCTGGCATGGAAATTAACTTTTCTAAATCCACTATTTTCTTTTTCAATACTCACCCGGCAGTTCAAACTCACTTATCCCAGCTACTAGAATTTCAGATTGGCTCCCTACCATCGAGATATTTGGGAGCTCCTCTGACTCTTAAACCCTGGAAGAAAGTGCATTGGGAGAAATTACTTGCCATCATGAAGAAAATATGCTCGCACTAGACGAATAGAGCCCTCAACCTAGCGGGCAGACTCATCCTAACCAAAGTTGTCCTACAGGCCATCCCACAATACCTTCTCTCTATGCTTCCTGCCCCCAAAGGCATTCTGCAGCAAATGAGAAATATTCAGCGATCCTTTCTATGGAGTGGAAATGGGGATAAGAAAAAGTGGGCTTTGGTGGCTTGGAATAAACTCTGCATGCCGAAATCTAGGGGGGGACTGAATCTAGTTGATCCAGGGGTGGTCAACCAGACCTGTGGAGCTAAGATATGGTGGAAATGGATTAAGAATCCCACCTTACCATGGGCGAGGCATTGGAAGGAAAAGTATGTTCCAGACTGTGAAACTCAAGATCTCATCAGACTACAGGAAATCCGGGAAGGATCACCAATATGGAATTATGCCAAACATAACAAGAACCTAGTTCAGGAGCATAGCTTTTGGGAGATTCGTAATGGCAGGCTGGCCT
>APFE031173599.1:58580-69882 GCA_000404065.3 Pinus taeda | reverse complement strand
ACATAAATATTAAAATATTTGGATTATAGCTCTAAAATAGAAAGTGAAATATTTTTACCACAACTGTTTCACATTGGTTGTAGTATTAAATATGAACTAAGTGAGCAGAATGAGAATGAGATTATTGATCTTTTACAATGATTTTATTTAAAGCTAACCAAATATGTACAATCATTTTTATTTTTATAGAATGTACCTGCCTATTCAAGATGCCACAAAAGCACAAACTAAATTCTAGCTTTAATTTAAATTATTATTAATAGTTAAAAAAAATGTAAAATTTGGCTTTATATGTGTGTTTAACTACATGGCTAAAATACCATAAGTCATTTTATAGGACGCTTATTAATATGACTTTTTCAATTAATTAATTGAATTAAAGAGATAAAAAATGGCATAACTTATTTTTAGACAAATCTCAATCTTCAATGAACCAATATTATCAAAAAATTCAATACTATGTGGAAGTTAAATCTTACCATCCACCTATTATTTAGAGATAATTAAATTAAAATTTTGAAAAATGTACTCCAAAATTAAAAAAACACATAAGAAAACATAACATTTATGATTCATAAATGCAATTATGAACTATGTCTTGTTAACACTTATATATATAAACAAGTGCTATATAGTAGCTAGTTTTAAATATAGCTAAATTAAATTAAAATAGTGAATTCAATTTACTCTTAAAATTTAGAATCGAGTGAATTTAAGTTTTACTCATTGGTAAATTGACGTGTTTTGTTATTTGTAATTATGCATTGTGGGTGTGGAGAATCCAATGGTTAAGTTTTAAAAGCATATTAGATTTTATCTAACTTATTATATTGTTCTCCAAGAATTTTATAATCACTATGTTAATTACTAGCATTTGCACTACATGTTGCAAAGGAAAAGCCTTAAAGAAATGGCATAAGAGACAATAACATAGAAGAAAGAAGTCAACATTTTATAAAATTTCGTTTGTTTATTCGCATTTCTTTTTCGATCACATGTTATGTTTTGGGAGATTTCCCATGAGGATATGTTCAAAGTGAAGGTAATACACAACACTTCCCACCAGGATATGTTCAAAGTGAAGGTAATGCACAACACTTCACTCCAAAAGATTTATGAAAATTCTCTTCATTAAGATTATGGAACCTTTATGAGTAAATGATTTAAGTCAAACATTTCATAACAAAGCAATCTTATATCACCTTAATTCACAATGCAATGTATAATAGTTTTTTTCATTACAAATTGGTCTAATTTTATGAGAAAAGCTTAATAGAAATACTTTAATAGTAAGGGGAATATTAATAAACTACCTCATCATTTGTTATATGATGTTGTTAGTTTACTTACTTGTTGCTTATTATCCTTATTTCACTCTTGTAAAATGGTCAAACTATTCAAGAATGGTATTATTTGTTGTCTCTTTGGACCATTGTACTTTATCTAACTAAATCATTGCCATAACATCAATTAGGTTCCCATCATTCTCTTTCCATAGTGACTCAATGTCTTCAAATAAAGTTCATAAATTTGGTTTAATAAATGTTGGTGCAAAACCAATATATTTCACTTTGTAGAAAAGAGTGTACATTGGAAATCATATTTCTCTTACCATGTGATGATGTCATCTAAATCTTGAATATTTCCGGCCACTTCTGAAATTCCCCATTCCCATTGTTATTTGACCATGATTATATTGGCATAATAATTTTTGTACATGAGAATATCATTTAAGAAGTCAATCATAAGTGGCACAATTTGTTCCTCAACTTGTAGTGAGAAAAAATCAAGTGTCTACCATTAAGAAGTGTAATCAATACTTTACAACAATAACCTATACTAAGAGGGAGCCATCATCATGACATACAACCCCACCATCATTATTTCCCAGATAATAAAAATTGATGTTGATTGGAAAGATGTAGAAATTAACCGGAAGATAGTTTCACATGACATACAGCTCAAAACATACAGATGATCCCTGATACATTTATGCTTCTTGTTTTTGTTTCACTAGTATCAGCGTCAACCATCTCTCGTCTCTCTGCATCTATTTTATTACTCTGTCTCATGCCTTTGGTTTCTTCTTTTGTGTTTACTGCAGGATTTACACACCGACGATGGTGAGATCTATTGATGTTGGTGAATGAGCACGTAACAAGTACGTTTATTTCCTAAAAACTTTAGGAGTGTTAATGTTGATGTCAGTGGGAAATTAGGGATTTCAATGTGTTCAGTGGACACACTGTTGTCATGGTGTTTCTTGCATCAGTAACTGAATAACTTTTTTATAAGTATGTTTTGCTTCTTGCTATCCAATCATGACAACATTTCATCTTCTAGATGAATATCCATGTCTTTCATGGAAATTGCTTGAGCTCTATAGAAATTGTTTGAGAGTTTCTTCTAATTGAATCTTTCGATGGATACAATTTTAAAGTACTCTATCTCCAATGAATCTCAATGGAAAACTTCTGATTGAAATTGGGCGGCTTTCCGCACTACAACTTCTGTAAGTTGATTGATGATGTAATGGCAAGGGTAGGACAGAATTGATACCATCCAAACCCATTTCTCCAATGAATATTCAGGTTTTTTTGAAGTAGAGATCATTTGTCTGAATTTCCCCATGTGTATAGCGGAAATTTGTTTACTTGGGTGTAATAATATTTCTTTTTAATGTAGTCAATGCACAGTGTAAATTTTATCTAAAAATTGAACACACAGGGTAGTGGGGATCGATTTTACAGTGCTACCCTCTATACAGAGCATCTTCCTTCTTTAGATGCAATTATAATAATATTAACAAAAACGTCGTGGGTTTGCATGGTAAATAAGAGGGTATAATAAGTAGATTCAGTGAACGAAGTCATCATCGCAGGGATTTGTCATACAATCCACGCGTGACAGGACTGACTCCAAGTACTTTGGGAGATTTGCAATACCTTCACATGTTGTAAGCATTTTGAATATGTAATTCAATAGTTGGTGTTTTTGTTCGAATACTTTACAATGCACTAATTTTTATCTTGTCTTAAAATATTTACGAGTTGTAGATATTTAAGGAGCTAGGTAAATTGCGACACTGATTACCTTGTAGGAAAATAGTCCAAAAAATGCCCTTGTTTTTATGAACAATTACACTTTGTGACATCATGAATCGTTGTTGATTTCGGTAGGGACATGAATTCAAATGATTTATCGGGAATTATTCCTCAATCTTTGATTAATCTTATGAGTCTCTACTTATTCCTCAATCTTTGAGTAATCTTATGAGTCTTTACTTATTCGATTTGTCCAACAAGGAGAATTTCCTGTCGAGCTTAAGGAGCTTGTTAATTGCAAGTCACTTGTAAGTATTACATTTTTATTTGGGATAACTTTTACGTGGATACATGAATATGCATTTTATACCTTGTTAAACTGATATCTTAAACGTGTGGTTATGTTGTTAATGATTCAATCCATTTCAATAAAAACAACTTGAGCGGATCGATTCCACTGGGGGTTTTCCATGAGACTATGAGCTTAAAAGTATCATATTCATTATACTCTAAACCATAAGGATTTAATCCTTCATTCAATTCATACTAAAGTATTTTGATCAAATTATATTCTCAACATAAATCCATTTTCCATCGTTTGCATGTTATTTGATGACAATTCGCTGACAAGAAAGATCCCCTCGAACTTTTGGAAATGTATCATCCTTGTCCGTGATTTCAATGTACAAAAATCCTTCGATTTCTTACAAACTAATTTTTATGTGATCATGTTGGAAATAAAGTTTAGCATTTCATTATTGAGTGATTGGTACAATGAGATGTTATCTCCTTTACTCAGTTTCTAATTTCATGAGGGACATTTTTGACAGCTTGGAATAAGGCACCTTCCCCTACCCTTGTAGAGTCTAAGCTCTTGCTTAGACATAAATTCCAGATATATGTATCTTCCTTATATTATAGTATAATATAACAACAATTGTATTTGAGCATAAGCCTCACCCAAATTACTGCAACCCTTTACCCCTATTAAAGTTATGTTGCTTATTTCTTAATATGGTATCATATCTAGGAGTTTACAACTGCAAACAAAATATAATTTCACATGATTTGGGTAGAGGGGTTTGAAGGGTTAGAGACGTGTGAGGTTTAGAAAATCTAATGATTACCGTTTTAATTAATAAATACTGACCGTAAAATGAAATTTGTCTACAGGTAATGGGACAAGCGTCCATAGCTTTCCCATGGAATCTAGAATATCAAGATTATTCATAGGTATGGAATCTAAGACGAGGAGAGTATTAAGGCACAGGGTTGTCCAATGTGACAATGTCTCCTACTCTGATAATCAAATTATGTTGCAATACCTTGTCTGCCTAGTTCAAGTGGCTTGAAATACAACATAGATTAAGCTTTAACTATCTTTCAAACTAATTGGTTTTTCCTTTCCCTTTGCCTTGTTCTATAGTGTGATAGAAAATAGTGATTTGAATGGGCAGCTTCCTTCTTAAGTTTTTATCTCACCGCAACTTGAGACAGTGTAAGTGTATTAATATTTTCTCTGAAATACCTTCAATGTTACATTATTGAAAGATCAAACTTGAACATTCGGTGATCTTCATTTTCCAATGGCATAGTATTCTCTCCAATAATTAAATAGATCAGCCTCTCTCAATTTTGGAAGGAACTGTCAGCCAACAACTCCAATTGACAGATCGTCGATACAACAACATCACGTATCTTCCATTGGGGAAAATCCTTAGCAATAGTTGGGCGTATGGATTTACATCATAAAAAATACTGAGACATGCTTATCAAAAAAACCATCGAAGGGAAGTATAATGAAATGGAGAAATGAAGGAGTTGACATATCATACCCATTCATAGTAGCCAAGAGCCTCCATGGCAGACTATGTTTCCTTGGAAGGTGCAAGTTGTTTGGGCTTGCCAGAAAGAGAAACTACCGTGAATATTTTAATTTATTAAATATATTTAGATATTAAGAAGAGATATTTGTATCATAAAGAGGTGCGGTACAAAGCAGAGTCATTACAAAATAAAGGGGAGAATGGTACATTGTGTAGTACATTTAACCATATTCTCAAACAATTTTTCTAGAGACTGATGCCAAAAAGGGCATGCTTCATTTATATACAATATCGTCTTTTAATTAAGTTATTTCTAAAGTCCACAAAGGAGTAAATACTTTTTATGCTATTTTGGTTTTGAACCTGTAACCTTTTAGAAAGAAGAGCATATGTTTGACTATTATGTTCTTAACCACTAAGCTCATAATGACAAAAAACCTCCTATTCAACACCACTACAGTACTAAACCCATATGATTTTAGTACCATATACACCTAGAAGTTGCATATTCAAGGTCTCAATATTTCAGATTCATATGGTGATTTGAATGGATTTTTGTTAGCATTTATATTCAACAAGTCCAACTAACCATCTCAATTTAGTACATCACTAAAAGTACACAAGCATACAAAGCGTCGATAAACAAACACGCTCTTTATAGTACATAATTAGAATGACACACAAAGTTGATAATTACCTACCTTTTGCACTTATTGAAGTGCAGTTATCCTCCCTTGGGAACCTTGTTTATATGTATATAATAAAGCACATAATTCACAATGACACACAGATATACAAAGAGTTGATAGAATTCTCACCTTGATGTATTACATTGGCATCAATATATGAAGATGATAAAAAAAAAATTCTATGTAAGTAGCAGAGCACATAATTCACAATGAAAGGCACAAAGAGTTGTTATATTACCCACACTTGCACTTTTTGCAGTGGAATTATGCTCAATCTTCTTGTATGTATATATAAGAAAACATATTATTCACAGTGATAAACATATACAGAGTTGATATATTTCACATCCTGATATATTACAATGACCCCAATATTGAAGGAGTTAATAGAACACCCACCCTATGAACTTCTTCTAGTGTAGTACAATTATGTCAAATATTTTTTATAGTATAATTCTTTCAAAGCTGAGAATATATGGAGAAGATCCTTCACTTCTTCAACCCTTTGCTAACACAGGAATATAGTATAATTCTTTCAAAGCTGAGAATATATGGAGAAGATCCTTCAATTCTTCAACCCTTTGCTAACATAGGAATTGGTTTAATTGCAGATATTAATAATGAACAAATCCCATCTCTGAACCAATTGGTTGTAGCACAAAATTGAGTTAAGAACTACATTGTTCATTTTGTTCTTGGCATTGATATCATTGGGATCCCAGTGGGGAACGAGGTTTTGTTCAATGGAGATAGGGTTATGATTTCCCAGCCACTTCCTACATTACATAACGTACACAATGACCTTCTTCAGGTTTCACTTGATCAGGAAATTAAGGTGTCTACACCTCACTCTATGGCCATACTTGGCATCTGCCAGAGCACAATTTTGGGCTCTTTAAAACCGATATGACAATGGCTTATGATGTGGTCTTCTTTTAATCTCCAAAATAAAATAAACATAACACAATAATCTCAATAACCAAAACAATTAACCAACATAATTAGATGATTATGAGAATGCATTATGATTAAAGAAAATGATAAGCTTGACAAGGTAATCACAATAACCATTTATGCAAATAAAACACTAAAATGGAGAGAGGCTACATTATTTATGTTACTGCACAAGCATGGATATAGGGAAAATATACACACTTCATTACCCTATTTGAAATGGAAGAAAAAGAAAGCATAAATGATCCATATCTTGAATGATCTTTGCCCAAGAGATATTTGTGTCAACATATCGGATGATGTTTGCAAAGAGGCATCTTATGGGAACGAGACAATTGCATTTTTTTCCTACATCAAGGTGAATCTATAAATCTATATCAGCTCAGTCCAATCACATAGCTAAAAAGCTGTGTCCTATGCTCAAAGCCTGCTTACCATATTCATATTTTCCCACTTATGTGCCTTGTATGACAACATTTTAGTATTTTAGTCCACAGACACAATCTTTGGGCCATAGTGATTGAATTGAAAAGCCATAGTTCGAGCATATAAACGCATGTTGATGTTGTTGAGAACTACCCCTACCATTGGAACTCCGAAATGCATTTGTAAAATGGCAGTAATGTTGGGAGCCACTACAGAGACTTGCATATAAGCAACCACAATCAATAAGATCAAGATGATATATATATTTATCTTGCAATTCTTCAAGCCTTTTCTAACATAGGATTTGGGTTACTTGTATCTATTAGTAATGACCAGATCCAATCTCTGAACCAACTGGCTATATCACAGAATTGGGTTAAGAAAAACATTGTTCCTTTTGGTCTTGCCACCGACATCATTGGGATCTCAGGGGGGAAAGAGTTTATGTTCCATGGAGATAGAGTTATTCTTTCTCATCTCCCTGCATTGAAGGACTTAAACACTACCCTTGTTGAGGCTTCAGTTGATCAACAAATTAGGGTGTCTACACCTCACTCTATGGCCATATTTTCTACATCTGCACCTTCATCTGCTAGAGCACAATTTTGGGATCTTAAAAACGGTTATGACAATGCCTTATGATATGGGCTTGCTGCGATCTCTGCTTGGCCTTGACTTAGAGTTCAACCCTTCTCAAAGTTTGTACAGAAAGGCCTTACTGTGTTGGTCCTTATTGTTGTTTTCTATGAAGGCTCGGTTGTGTGACATAGTTATAGTTAGAAATAATGAAGAAATGGTTATGTGGTTGTAATGTTACCTTCTTACTTTAGGAGTTGTTCCTAGAATTTAGGAGGATGGTTTCAACTACCTATTTTTCAGTCATGTATTTAATATGTAATATTCATCTAATGTATGTATTGAGTGAATGAGAGAGAGATAGAGAGTCTCCTCCTTGTATGAGTGCAGTCTCCAGGTGATGTACACACCTGTGAGCTGCAACTCCTTGTGATTAATTCAAGTTTCATTATTTTTATCTTGGTATTAGAGCTTAGGGTAGAGGTAGCCTTAACTTTTGTTTTTTTTTTCTGGGATGTATCATTAGTTGCACATCTGTACATGTAGAGATAGCTGTGTGATCAGGTGGACCTGCAGTAACACCTGAAGCGAAAAAGGCGTCAGATGACTAATCATCTCTGAGCCGAAGGAAGGGTTGGAGCGAAAACTCGGAGTGGAATTTTTTTTTGGAAGGTGCAGCGAAAAGAGAGACCAAATTGGCGCGGATCCGTGGTCGATAAGCACGCCAATTTTCCTACACATCGCAAATTTTAATTTTCCGGGATTAGCGCAGATTCGGCGTCGATTGGAGCACTAGCCCTTTCTCTCTGAAGATATGCAATTTTTTTTTGTTGCAGATCAGCAGAGGCCCGGTGGAGGCACATGGAGATTCTGCTCAGTGGTAGCAGATTTGATTTGCCCGGTGGTGGCGAATCGAGATCCTTGATCAGCTCGGTGGCAGCAGATCGGATCTGCCCAGTGGTGGCGAAGTGAGATCCTTGATTAGCTCGGTGGCAGTAGATCGGATCTGCCCGGTGGTGGTGAAGTGAGATCCTTGATCAGCTCGGTGGTAGCAGATCGGATCTGCCGATGGTGGCGAAGTGAAGTCCTTGATCCGTTCAGTGGCAGCAGATCGGACTTGCCCGGTGGTGGCAGACTTAAGTGTTCAGTTGGGCGAAAATGAACAACAGTTTGGAATCATACCTCCACGAGTCTGGCAAGCTCGATGGAATGAATTTCTCCAACTGGAAGTTCAAAAAGTTCAAAATGCAAATTTTGTTGGAGAGTGTGAACGCGTGGTCGATCGTCTTGGGAAATGAACAGAGAGTCGGAATGCAACCCAAGAACAGGACTGGGATAAGAGAGAAACAAAGGCAAAAGTAATACTGAAGATGTCTATCAAAGACAACATTATCCGTCATATTCGAGACTACAAGTCGGCCGCGGACATCTGGAATACGATCAAGGGTCTGTACGAGACATAAAACTCAAATCTTGTTCTAGCACTCAAAGGGAAATTGTTTGCATTAAAGATGGGCGAGAATGAATCAGTTGGTGGATTCATGGCCAGAGTTAAGAATCTGAAAGACCAATTGGGAGCCATTGGAGAGAAGGTATCAGATTCAGATCTGGTTACACTTACACTGAACTGAATGACAGATAAATATCAGACATTCATCTCAGCGTTGTCAGCAAGGGAGAAAGCCCCCTTGTTTGATGAACTGACAGTGATTCTTCTCCAGGAGGAGGAGCGACGACACAATCTAAAGACTCAGGGCAATGATTTTGCTCTGATGGCAAAGAGAAGATAGCACAGAGAAAAGCAGCGCCAGCACCACCAACAACAACAACAACCGCAGCAGCAGCAAAAAGGAGCCAACTCCTTTCAAGGGAAATCATCTAGAGGTATGACTGATACTTATGTTAAGAGATGTTTTTATTGTGGAAAGGCTGGTCACCAGATCAGAGAGTGTTACAAGAAGCAAGCCGATGAAAGGAGAAGCAAACAGAAGAAACATCAAGGTTGTTTTGCTGAAGAAGATGAAGATCACAGCTATGATCATGGGCTATTTACAGTCCACTGTGCACTTTCTGCATCAAGAGGAGATGATGATAATACATGGTATGTTGATTTAGGCGCATCCTCGCACATGACTGGTAAGAAAGAATATTTTGAGTTTCTTGAAGAATCTACATGTGGATCCAAAATTTATTTGGGTGATGACAATGGGTATGAGATCAAAGGTTGTGGAGATATTCCTATGAAATTACCAAGTGGCGATATCAAACATCTTAAAAATGTTTTATATGTCCCAGGAATCAAAAAGAATTTGATCTTTGTCTCTATGATAACAGACCAAGACATGCAGGTACAATTCTTCAAGAACGGATGTGTAATTCAGGATAGCAAATTGGAGACAGTTGCAACAGGAGTACGCGTGGGGAATTTGTATAGACTGGATGCAAGGAGCATACCATGAAAGGTGATGGTTGCAGCAACATCAACAACTGAGAATCTCTGGCACCAGAGATTTGGACATATCAATCTACAAGATCTCATCCTGCTTAAAAATAAAGGTATGGTCGATGGACTTCCTACTTTGCATTATATCAAATTGGAATGTGATGGATGTGAATTAGGGAAGATGCATAGAGATGAATTCCCTCTGCATGTCAACAGAAAACAAAGAGACATCCTAGAGCTAGTGCATACAGATATCTGTGGACCTATGCAGACTAGGTCTTTAGGAGGTGCATACTACTTCCTACTGTTTATAAATGATTGCACTAGGTTCTCTTGGGTGTATTTTTTAAGCAACAAGAGCCAAGCTTTCAAATATTTTAAAGAATTTAAAGTGATGATAGAGAACCAAACAGCAAAGAAGATAAAAATTCTCCGCTCAGATCAAGGGGCGGAATACAGGTTAAATGAGTTCATGAACTTCTGCAAGCAGCATGGGATTATACAACAATTCACAGTGCCACACACTCCGCAGCAGAATGGAGTAGCAGAACGCAAGAACAGGACCCTTGTGGAGTGCGCCAGAAGCATGCTTCAAGGTAAGGGCATCTCTAATGGTCTTTGGGCAGAAGCCATTAATACTGTTGTTTATTTAAAGAATAGGAGTCCCACCAAATGTTTAGGCTTCAAAACCCCTTTTGAAGCATTGTTTGGACTCAAACCAGCAGTTGATCATCTCAGAATATTTGGATCTAAAGCTTTTGCTCATGTACCGAAACCAGATAGGAAAAAGCTAGATCCCAAAGCCTTGAAATGCATATTTGTAGGATATGGCACAGAATACAAAGCATACAAATTATATAATCCTGTGACTCATAAAGTGTTTGCAAGCAGAGATGTTATATTTCATGAACAGACAGAAGATGGAAAGAAAGACTCTGATGATGAAAGCCACATTACATTCTTCATAGAACTGAACAGTGAAGATGAAGAAGAACAGGTGCAGGAGCAGGAGCAGAAACAGGGAGAAGCAGCAGCGGATGGCATAATAAGTGATGATACAGGCCTAGACAGTACTGAAACAGAAAGAGTTGATGTAAGTTCTTTACCTAGAAGATCAAGTGGAAAGACTAGACTACCTGCAAAACTTAGAGGCTATGCTTTAATGTCGAAGATTTTGAACATTGTAGAACCCTTAAATTATGAAGAAGCAAGTAGATCAGATGAATGGAGGGCTGCAATGCATGAAGAAATGGAAACCATTTATAGAAACCATACTTGGGACTTAGTTGAGCTGCCAGAAGGAAAAACCCCTATAGGTTGTAAGTGGCTGTATAAACCTAAGAT
>APFE031173599.1:0-58570 GCA_000404065.3 Pinus taeda | reverse complement strand
CAACCGCAGCAGCAGCAGAGAGGAGCCAACTCCTTTCAAGGGAAATCATCTAGAGGTATGACTGATACTTATGTTAAGAGATGTTTTTATTGTGGAAAGGCTGGTCACCAGATCAGAGAGTGTTACAAGAAGCAAGCCGATGAAAGGAGAAGCAAACAGAAGAGACATCAAGGTTGTTTTGCTGAAGCTGATGAAGATGAAGATCACAGCTATGATCTTAGGCTATTTACAGTCGACTGTGCACTATCTGCATCAAGAGGAGATGATGACAATACATGGATAGTCGATTCAGGCGCATCCTCGCACATGACTGGTAAGAAAGAATATTTTGAGTATCTTGAAGAATCTGCATGTGGATCCAAAATTTATTTGGGTGATGACAGTGGGTATGAGATCAAAGGTTGTGGAGATATTCCTGTGAAACTACCAAGTGACGATATCAAGTCTCAAAAATGTTTTATATGTTCCAGGAATCAAAAAGAATTTGATCTTTGTCTCTATGATAACAGACCAGGACATGCAGGTACAATTCTTCAAGAATGGATGTGTCATTCAGGATAGCAAATTGGAGACAGTTGCAATAGGAGTACGTGTGGGTAATTTGTATAGATTGGATGCAAGGAGCATACCACGACAGGCTATGGTTGCAGCAACATCAACAACTGAGAATCTCTGGCACCAGAGATTTGGACATATCAATCTGCAAGATCTCATCCTGCTTAAAAATAAAGGTATGGTCGATGGACTTCCTGCTTTACATAATGTCAAATTGGAATGTGATGGTTGTGCATTAGGGAAGATGCATAGAGATGAATTCCCTGTGCATGTCAACAGAAAACAAAGAGATATCCTAGAGCTAGTGCATACAGATATCTGTGGACCTATGCAGACTAGGTCTTTAGGAGGTGCATATTATTTTCTACTGTTTGTAGATGATTGCACTAGGTTCTCTTGGGTGTATTTTTTAAGCAACAAGAGTCAAGCTTTCAGATATTATAAAGAATTTAAAGTGATGATAGAGAACCAAACAGCAAAGAAGATAAAAATTCTCCGCTCAGATCAAGGGGGGGAATACAGGTTAAATGAGTTCATGAACTTCTGCAACCAGCATGGGATTATACAATAGTTTACAGTGCCACACACTCCACATCAGAATGGAGTAGCAGAACGCAAGAACAGGACCCTGGTGGAGTGCGCCAGAAGCATGCTTCAAGGTAAGGGCATTTCTAATAGTCTTTGGGCAGAAGCCATTAATACTGCTGTCTATTTAAAGAATAGGAGTCCCACCAAATGTTTAGGCTTCAAAACCCCTTTTGAAGCACTGTTTGGACTCAAACCAGTAGTTGATCATCTGAGAATATTTGGATCTAAAGCTTTTGCTCATGTACCGAAACCAGATAGGAAAAAGCTAGATCCCAAAGCCCTGAAATGCATATTTCTAGGATATGGCATAGAATACAAAGCATACAAATTATATAATCCCGTGACTCATAAAGTGTTTGCAAGCAGAGATGTTATATTTCATGAACAGATAGAAGATGGAAAGAAAGACTCTGATGATGAAAGCCATATTCCATTCTTGATAGAACTAAACAGTGAAGATGAAGAAGAACAGGTGCAGGAGCAGGAGAAGAAACAGGAAGAAGCAGCAGCAGATGGCATAATAAGTGATGATACAGGCCTGGACAGTACTGAAACAGAAAGAGTTGAGGTGAGTTCTTTACCTAGAAGATCAGGTAGAAAGACTAGACTACCTGCAAAACTTAGAGACTATGCTTTAATGTCCAAGATTTTGAACATTGTAGAACCCTTAAATTATGAAGAAGCAAGTAGATTAGATGAATGGAGGGCTGCAATGCATGAAGAAATGGAATCCATTTATAGAAACCATACTTGGGACTTAGTTGAGCTTCCAGAAGGAAAAACCCTATAGGTTGTAAGTGGTTGTATAAACCTAAGATAAATTCAGATGGTACTATACAAAAATTCAAAGCAAGACTGGTAGCAAAGGGTTATTCACAACAGGAAGGAATTGATTTCGATGATAACTTTGCCCCTGTAGCCAAACTTAATACAATTAGAATGCTAATCTGTTTAGCAGCAAAACATAAATGGAAGCTACACCAGTTAGATGTTAAATCTGCATTCTTGAATGGGGAATTAAAAGAAGAAATATATTTAGTACAGCCTCCTGGATTTGTGAAAAAGGGGCAAGAGCATTTAGTGTGTACACTGCATAAGGCACTCTATGGATTGAAACAAGCACCCAGGTCATGGTATGATAAAATTGATTCATTTTTTGTTCAGCATAGTTTCCATAAGAGCCTCAACGATCCAAATTTGTACACCAAGATAAATAAACAGAGGCAAATCATTTTGATTTCTTTGTATGTAGATGACATGATAATAACAGGGAATGCATATAGTTTAATCAAAGAAATCAAGCAGCAAATGTCACAGGAATTTGAAATGAAAGACCTTGGCGATCTTCATTATTGCCTAGGACTGGAAGTGTGGAAAGACTCTGGTCAAACTTTTCTAACTCAAGGAAAGTATGCAAGAAACCTGTTGGAAAGATTCAGAATGGAACAGTGTAAAATAGCAACAACACCATTGCAGCAGAATCTCAAGCTAAGCAGTGATGATGGCACAAAACAGGTGGATGCCACTTTGTATAGACAGCTACTGGGAAGTTTGATATATCTTACGACAACTAGGCCTGATTTGGCATAGTCTGTTAGTGTGCTGAGCCAGTTTATGTCCAGACCACTTGACAGTCACTAGAATGCAGCGAAATGTGTGTTGAGATACCTTAGTGGTACTTGTAATTATGGTATTTTATACACTGACAGTTCTAATGTTACTTTAGCAGTTTATTCTGATTCTGATTGGGCAGGTAACCTGGACGATCGTAGATCCATCACAGGTTATGCATTCAACATCGGATCCGGGGTTATTTCATGGTGCAACAAAAAGAAAAGCACTGTAGCGTTATCCTCATGTGAAGCAGAGTACCAGGCGTTGTGTGCAGCTACATGCGAAGCCATTTGGTTGAGAAGATTACTTAGTGATGCAGGCAAAGGACAAAAAGCAGCAACCAGCATCAAAACAGACAATCAAAGCACAATAAAGCTTGCATACAATCCAGTTTTCCATAAGAATACTAAACATATTGATACTCAGTTTCACTTTGTACGGGAAAAGATACAGTCTAAGGAAATTTGTGTGGATTATTGTAATACCTGTGATAATTTCGCTGACATTTTTACTAAGCCTCTAGGGCGAATAAAGTTTGAGTTACTTAGAGGGTTGTTAGGTGTGCACAATAACCCTTTCTTCATTGGGGGGGCAGTTAGAAATAATGAAGAAATGGTTATGTGGTTGTAATGTTACCTTCTTACTTTAGGAGTTGTTCCTAGAATTTAGGAGGATGGTTTAAGCTACCTATTTTTCAGTCATGTATTTAATATGTAATATTCATCTATTGTATGTATTGAGTGAACGAGAGAGAGAGAGTCTCCTCCTTGTATGAGTGCAGTCTCGAGGTGATTGAGTGAACGAGAGAGAGAGAGTCTCCTCCTTGTATGAGTGCAGTCTCCTTAATTAATTCAAGTTTCATTATTTTTATCTGTTATTAATTTCATTTAGTCTGTAGCTGTTATTGCTAATTGAAACTATAAATGAGGCATAGTGTAGGTCCATCTCTTGCTGCTCCACACATTGTTGGTCGTCTTGTTGTAGCTCTTCCTACAAGGAAAGTTTGGAGCATTTCCAAGCCCGTAGATGACGAAAATTCTTTTAAAAAATGTTTGGACTATGCTTGTGGCCATGGCATTGACTGTAGGCCTATTTTACTAGTGACATTGGGCTTCTTCTTCTGAAGTGCAACATAAAGAGGTAAACCCCAGACAAATTCACCAAATATTTCTCCAACTAATTACAACCCAAAAATCCAATGCCAACAAATTATATGAAAAAACTGCAACTACCCATGATAGGAAATCTCCCTAAAAATTCATCGAGCAAAGCCACAACGTCCTGATTTGACTAAATTCATTTAGAATAAGGGTTTGTGCACCAGTTGCAATAAATTCATTTTAAAGAAGGGTTTGTGCATGGGTTTGAGTACTAGTAGTTACTCCCGCTGTCACAATGATATCTCCAGTGGTCATTATCAGCTCCATAACAGATATCCAAGAAGACATCCAGTACTTCGCATCGTCTATCGACTATGATGGAGAGAAAAGCCCTAAAACGAAATACACAATTTCTGATTGATAATGCAACAATCTCTTGTAAGAAGCCTAAAAGCTAAATATTCTAAAGAGGAAATAAAGTCGGAAAAAATTTTAATAATGAAAATTTATATACATAAGATTACATATTTGAATCCACCAAATGTTAATACTTTGACCTAGTAAGCTTAGGTAGCTGGAGGAGACCCTTGTCGACCATTATTCAGCCGATTTTTAGAGCAATGATGAGCAATGACGGCTCCTCGACAATTATTCAGCCAACTTTGAGATCAAAAGCAACTCCGAGGCAGCCCCGAGGGAATGGTTGGCGAGAGAAACGTTCTGAGCCCCGTATTCCCTTACCGCAGAGCTTCATCGAGACGAGAGACCTTGTTTATGAGTTGGAGGATGAGATTGAAATCATCTGGCAGGTTCGAGGATGTTTGCAAATGAAAGATGATGACGATGGCTAGAAAGACGTGATCGCACATGACAAATCTCGTATTCAGAAACCCTGAAGCTCCAAACACGAAGCACAGAAGCTATGCTCTGTAGGTGCGAGACCTCGTTCCTTCCTACTACTTTTACTTTAATAAACACTTTAATATTACTATTCTTTATATAAATATTAATTTAAAAAATACATGATTCAAATATTTGTTTTACTAAAATATACTTAATAAAAATTAATAAAATACCAATAATAATCAACAACCAAAAACTAGGTCATAATTGCGCATAATTGCAAAAGCAAACC
This sequence comes from Pinus taeda, assembly GCA_000404065.3. Lineage (NCBI taxonomy): Eukaryota > Viridiplantae > Streptophyta > Pinopsida > Pinales > Pinaceae > Pinus > Pinus taeda. Next base: position 53,578 of record APFE031173599.1, on the reverse strand, counting down.
GCTAATATGTACCGTGGGAAGAGGAAGAAGGCCGTTGCTCAACTGCCACAACGTTAATCATCTGAAAGGCAACAGCCGGCATGATCTAGGATTTCGGCTCCTCAACTGCCGCGCTCGGCCACAGAGACGTTGGTGTAATCGGGGTAGTGAATTTAAATCGAATTTATGTTGCTGACATTTTATTAAATGAATATTTGTTATATGAAACATGAAAGTTGACTGAGATTTAATTGAGTTAATGAGATTTAAGTCAAATCAAAATTCTCAATTGGATTGATAAGAATAGTTATATTGAAATTTCAAGTAAATCCAGAAAGGAAAGTTTTATATTTATTTTATATTAAATAGATTTTTCAAATTATTAAACTATTTATATTAAATTATTCTTAATAATATTATTTAAATAATTAAAATTAATTAAATCAACCCTCTGGATCTCACACGACAAGTAAATTGGTTTTCCTTTACAATTTTCACATAAATTTAAATGAATAATATTATATATAGGAAAAATATAATAATAAAACTATTTCATAATAACCTAAAATAAAACTATTTCATAATAACCTAAAATACTAACCTAAGAAATACATATATTACATCATCATTACAATAACTTTGAGTTGCGTCAACAGATAGCAACGTATAAATCTTGATTTTAACCAGGGTGGGGAAGTCATTAATGAACTATCCCAACCACCCAGCATATAAGTTTTTTATTTTTATTTTTTCACTTTGAACCATTCAACCTTGCCCATAGATCAATTAGAAAATTAAAGTAATTCATTTACTGAATCACTACATTAAACACGGAGAGAACTTGGAAGCAGATTTGGTGGTTTATATTTGACAAAGTCAAACAAATTATTTCATAACATTCTGGTGAAATAATCTTTCCATTATAATTGTGATCGTTTGTGAGGACGAGCAGACTTTAAATGTCCCCGCTTCACTACGTGAAAATTTTCGTTGTGCAGAGGATTAGTTAGGGAAAAATCGAACTCTTTTGCCAAGTTGAAATGTGACATATAGTGATTACCTAAGAAGAGAATAGTTAATCAAAATTAAAATAAAAAATAAATTAAAATAACATTAAAAAATAATTTAATTTTAATTCTTAATATTAAATTAGAGAAAATATGTAATTTTTTCTTCGTTAAATATAATTAACAATTAACCAACAAAAAACTAAATACTTAATAACATCTCTAGCAATTATGTGTTTTAATCCAATTCATTTGCCAACTTCAATATATAATGATTACATAAGAAAGAAAAAAATAGTTAGTCAAAATTAAAATTCATTACATAAGAAAAAAAAAACAATTTAATGAAAATTAAATAAATAAATGAAATATAATTTTAAAAATATAAATTTATTTTAATGTTAAATTAGAAATAAATATAAATTTTTCTTCATCAAATATTAAATAGTAGCAAAAAAAAGTTTAATTTATTTCTCACAATTATGTTTGCTAAATTAACTAAAAAATTTACTATCAAAATTTAAATAATATAAAAATAATAAATTTTAATGTAATATTATAATAATATGTAATTTTTTTTATGGTCAAACATAAATATATAAATAATAACTTAAAAATAAACATAAATAAATAAATAAATAATGCTAAGGCTCAAAATTATGCGTTTTAACCAATACAACACACAAATAAGGAACTTGATTACACCAACCACAAAAAATAAAAAATAAAATGTCAGAAAGAAAGACTGAGCATATGTAGTCTAGAACACTCCCGCACAGGGCTGGAATGTCAAATTCCCTCACCCCGTCAAATGAAAAATTATGACGTTTTTGAATTTTTCGTGCCTTTCATTATACCCTTTATCCAAATTTATAAGTGTCCATTTTCTCTAACCTCTTTTAATGTGTAAACTATTTTTCAACTACTCTTATCTCAACTTTTATAAATATCTTTCTCTCTTGTTTTTTTCGTAACTTAACATATGTGTTTGATTGAGAACATAATGACATTAATCACTTAAAACTTGAAATTTCCTAAACACTAACAATAATCACCAAGATGTTATATTAAATAATCACCTATAAATAATATTAATGTAGCATTAAGTCAATATTAACCACTATCCTTAAAATTGGCCTAGGGCAAAGACAAAAATGTGACACAATAAAATAAGTGACGTGATAAAAACACCATTTAAAACAATGGACAAATCACTCATGTATTTGACTAAGTAAAACTAGGGTACCCACCAAATTTCAGGCATGGATGGAGCTACGGTAACCAAGGTTTGCACCTGTTCCCCAATGCAGTGAAATATTTCCATAAGGGATTCGAACCATGGGGCAGAGGAAAATATCACGCTAAAAACATACTGTAGAAACTTGAAATTTCTTTTCACTGTCAAAATGTCCTTATAAATCTAAAGCCCCATTGGCATGTGTTAATAAATTCTAATACAATAGTGTGAATGTGAAGTTGGTAAATAAGTACGAAGAAAACCAAGAAAACATGTGAAGAATAGTGCGGCCCACATCAATGTAGAGACATAATCAGCTATCAAATTAGACATTGTTTCCCCTCTTCTTTCGACATCTAAATCATGATCGACATTAGTGACTGCTAAATAGTCAACCCTGAATGAGGGTATCAATTCTTCTAAAGTTACCGAAGATTTATGCTTGTGTTTGCAAACTCTTAAGAGAACCCACTACAAGAGTGATGCAACTCTTAAGGGGACCCATTACCATAGTGATGCAATCTACGAGGGTAAAATATTTGGGAGGGAGATTCCATCCTCGATGGGAAAACATCACCAACCCTGCCACTTTTCTTACGAATCAAACCAAAACCCATTGTTTACAACATTGAAGAAACATACTCACATTAACATTGTACTTCTGAATATACTTAACCTCTTATCATATACATGATCTCGGTAGATGTTGGTGGCCACCCACCTATCCGATTTGGACCCCCACAACTGTCTCTTTCAGTATTTTTAGTTTCCTAAATTGTAGCACAATTTACTATTTTTAGTAGCTTTTCGAATCCTAAATTTTTGCAGCCGTTTTGAGGCCCTAAATGACATGTTTTTTGAGAAATCTACCGCCATCAATTTTTTGTCTAAAATCGTCTTTTCCATCATAGCCTTTGGAGAGATCTTTCAAATTGGCTATCATGCACGTCAAATGGAGATAATATGACCAATTCACGACCCTCGAAAGTTTGTTGTCCAACTCACCCCAATGGAGCCCACAAACTCTTGGTGTTACATCTCTTCGGGTTAGGGTTTTGGTTGTTTAGGGTTTTCCCTTATTGTTCAATAATAAAAAGGCTCTTGAGCCTCGTTGTAAGATAGTTCAGAGGCATGTAGCTGCCACATCTCTTCTCAAAGATAAGCTACCATCGCCCTAGCTCGTTTATTTCCATTTCTGTTTGTAAGCATATTTCAGTGTTTTACAGTAATGAAATGAAGTATTATTTCCACTACATATCTGTCTTTATGGTTATCTCTGTATTGTATTGTGTTTAAATCTGGATCAATGGTATGAGAGCAGTCTGCTTTTTCTCTGTTTCTCTTTACATGTCCCCAACGAGGTCCGAATATAAGGAGTTAGGGCTTGAACTGGTTGAACCTTTGCAAGACCAGCCTCGCAAATCTCAACGACCTCCCATGGCGGATGAGAAGAAAGATGAGGGGGCATGAGATCTTATCAAAATCTTGCTCAAAGAAGCCCCTCGAGTGGCAAATGAACGCGGTGATGGATAGTTTTGCGGAGATCCTTCAGCAGCTACCCAGAGGCGACACATCTGCTTCTAATAGCTACTTTTGAAATGCCACACCCTTTAAGGTACAAGTTAATTTTGAAATCCCCATCTTCAAGGGTCAAATAGACGTAGATGCCGTAGATAAATGGTTAAATCTGCTAGATGGGTATTTTTCTATTCATGAATTTTCAAGTCGGGAAAATATTGTTTTCGCTCTTCTCAAAGTAGCCCTCCACGTCAAGGACTGGTGGGAAACCTACTGCGAGGAGAAGGATGAAACTACAGGCTCACTTTTTTTTGCCACACCCACTTGGAATGACTTCCGAGATGCCATCAAGGAGTAATACTACCCTTTCAAAATCTATGAGGACAAATACATCGAATGGACCAAACTACGGTACAGACAAGACCATGATGTGCCGGAGTTCACAAACACTTTTCATACCCTTTGCACACAATTGGGGATGAAAGATTCTAAGCTGCATCTGGTACCGCGACTGCCTACACAAATACATCGAGGAAGAGATGGAGTTCTTGAACATCTCCTCACTCGGCATGGCGTACCGATACACTGTCAAAATTGAAAAAAATTTCAAACATAAGAAGCGAGACTCTGGATCTGCAAATCCGATGCCCAAAGGACAAAGCCAAGGCAGGGTGTCCCAAGGCAAACCATCGAAGCCGCAAGAAAATAACAACACCATGGAGCCAAAGAAGGACACAAGAAAGTGGTGTGAGCTCCACAAGAGTCCCACTCATAACACAAGTGAGTGTCGGACCAAGCAGTGGCTAGTGCCCAAGTTGAAGGCTTCCGAATCAGATGCATAGTCTCACCCTGAGCTAAAACCTGACAAGGGGAATGGCAAATGGAAGTAGATTATTGATGCGGAGCCCAGCGCCACTGTTGCCACCGCCAAGATCTAGAAAAATGAGTCTAAAGAACCAGAGGAGGGGGAGCGCATTTTCCACTCACAAATGTGGGTGAAGGATTCACCACTACAATTCATTGTTGACAGTGGGAGCCAAAAGAACCTCGTTTCAACAGAGGTCGTGAAGCAGTTTGGCCGACCAACTACACCACACCCATAGCCGTATAGTATTGGGTGGCTTCATGAAGGATGAGATCTCGAAGTTCACCGGCAGTGCCACCTTCCCTACAGCATCAAGCCCTTCACAAATGTGGTATAGTGTGATGTTACACCTTTGGATGTTTATGACGTATTATTAGGCTAGCCATACTTGTGGAGGCGACATGCTATGTATGAGTCAAGGCCTCGCGCTATCATTATTTCTTTGGATAATTAATTATACAGGATACCGGAGGCAGCACCACCTACTGCCACCTCCTTGATCACTGCCAAGAAAGGTAGCAAGCTCGTCTCTCAAACTAGGAAATTCATTTTCTGTCTGGTTCGCTCCCAAAGTAAGGGGCAGATCGTTGCTACATCCATGACCCCCACAAAGGGATCCTCCACGCAGCAGCAACAATAAAGGGATACGGTCATGACAGAATACAGGAATAACTTCTCCTCACCCATAAGGGTACCACACAAGTTTGAGGTGGGCGACAATGTTTGGTTGCATCTGTAGAGAGAACACCTTACCAGAACCCATCAGAAACTCAGAACACTCTGACATGGTCCTTACACCAGTACCAAGGCTACGGGCAACAATGTTTTGAAGCACAACATTCCTGAATTCCTTCGCTTGGACCGAGTTTTCAATGTGGATCATCGTCTACCATGCTTCCCACCATTTCTAGACACACCAGAGATTGTAGAAAAACTCACTAGAGACCTAGCTCAACAGAAGCTTCCTCATCTCAGGGAGGAACTCAATGCAATGGGGACCATTGCTTCATAAGGGGGGAGGAATGATTCAGGTGGATGTTGGTGGCCACCCACCTATCCCATTTGGACCCCCACAACTATCTCTTTTAGTCTTTTCTGATTCCTAAATTGTAGCATAGTTTACTATTTTTAGCAGTTTTTTGGGTCCTAAACTTTGGGAGCTCTTTTGAGGCCCTAAACAACGCTTTTTTCGAAAATCTACTGCGAGTGTTTTTTTGTCTAAAATCATCTTTTCTATCGTAGTCCTCACAGAGATCTTTCCAATGGGCTATCATGCACTTCAAACGGAGATAATATGAGCAATTCACGACCGAGGGAAGTTCGTTGTCCAACTCAACCCAACGGGGCCCACAAACTCTTGGTATTACATCTTCTCGGGTTAGAGTTTTGATTGTTTAGGGTTTTCCCTTATTGATCAATAATAAAAAGTCCCTTGAGCCTCATTGTAAGACACTTCAAAGGCATGTGGCCGCCACATCTCTTCTGAGACATAACCTACAATCGCCCTAGTTGGTTTATTTCCATTTCTGTGTGTAATCATATTTCAGTATTTTACAGTAATGAAATGAAGTATTATTTCTGCTGCATATCTATCTTTATGGTTATATTTGTATTTTATTACGTTCATGTTTAAGTCTCGATCAATATAACAACATACAACTTGTAGAATGAATACTATTGCACACATTTTGTTACTAAAGTGCAAAGAAGGACATCAATAAGTTTTAGGCACTACTTCCACTAGTTTGAAAACCCAATCCGGAGTAACACATAGGTGGAGATAAGGGGTTTAGGAAATTTTGAACTTCACTCATGCCTTGCATTTTCTAAAAGTGGAAGCAATAAAAAAAAATAATTTCATCCCATGAAGTAGAAACCAACCTGGATAATGGTAAACCAGAGAACCAAACACATCCATCTTGTGATGACAACATAAAGAGCACTTTCAAGTTCATATCACGGTTATTTATAAATACACCTCAGATACATAGTGTGGTTTCTCAAAAGCTAACTCACAAAAAAACATACTTACGGCTTTCTTCTCATTCCAATCTATCAAACAACCCATGGAGATGTGTCAGCTACCACGACATTGCAAACAGACAAAGTCTAATTGCCCCAAAACTTCTACACTACCAGATTCACTTCGACGACAAAAATTGAAGAATAAGATGAAAATATCCAAATTGGTATATACAGTGGGCGTTATTTTCAGCCATACTTTCTAACTTTCTTGATGAGATAAATCATATAAGAAATAATTAGAAATAGTTTAGAGTTATATATTTTGAGATCCCAGTCAGTGGGAAGCTTTTCTCGTTCACGCAGAACGATTTAAGAGATTCGAAACGCTCGTTATAACTTTGACTTTTCCAATTGATATAGTTCTCATGCACTTGAATTGTATTAATACAACCACACTATATAATTCAGCATCTATATTGTTTTACAATAACTCTTGAACAAAATTTAAAAGAAATTGTATCCTATAGCGTCTAATTGTTCTCACTATTATCTTACTTCCCTCCCGCATTAATGCAAACTAGTGTGCTACAATCATACTCTTGGGGAGTAAATAAATATAGTGCTTTAAAATTAAGAAACAATGCTTGCAGACAGTTTATAGGACCTCGCAATTACAAAACCAATTTTGGCAAGACTATATTAACTGTAGCATTTATTAACATTTATGTACTTTGTCTTTGATAATAACAATGAATGCAACGAGGAAGGGAGGGCATTGGAGCCTGGTAGGTAGTAGGCAATCGAAGGCTTGAGCATTTAAATCAAGTTCAGTTTGAACTGTGTGTACCGGTCACCAATCCTGCCTCCCATGAAATAGAGGTATAATAGATTTTGACGATTCTACTTTGATGTCCTCCATCAAAAAGACGGGCTGTAGATTTAGAAGACATGTCAAAAGTGATGTGTAAAAAATTTCATCTGCCGTCGAATACGTCCTGGAACGCAAAATACGTCCTGTATGATGCTATATTCCAGGCTTGCTACCGCACACCGGTGTTGTGGATTTGTTCCACATAAAAAATTAATGCCATAAGTGAACAATGACCTAACCATTAATAAAAAGGTTTTAAATAGTAAAAGTGGTGAATGTTATTATTTTAATAATCGATGCTATATTCCAGGCTTGCTACCGCACACCGGTGTTGTGGATTTGTTCCACATAAAAAATTAATGCCATAAGTGAACAATGACCTAACCATTAATAAAAAGCTTTTAAATAGTAAAAGTGGTGAATGTTATTATTTTAATAATCGACGTTAGATGTTATTCAAGAAAACTTCTTACTTTTTCTCGATAATCGATGACAGATGGTAGGATAGATAATCGATTACAGATGGTAGGATAATTGAGTTGAATGGACCTTTTGATTATGGCAGGGTCATTGAATAATTCCTTGCATCAAGAAGAGTGAGTACGACGAATTTAGCCTTAATAATTCATTAGCGTGCTTCATTGATGTAACACTTGGTATTGTAAATATTCGTAATTTGTACTTACTATGTAGATTTGGCAGATAATTGAATTAGCAGAAATAATTGCAAAGTTGTTTCTTTCAAAAAAAAATATTATTTCAGTTTTATTTAAAAATGAGAAGTCTACGAATTCACGGAAAGAGACTTAAAAATGAGATCGTTAGATACCACAAAGTTAAAGAGAGCTAGTTACTCTTTCTCTAGAGATAACACAGATAACACATTTGATTGGGAAAATGTTGTTAAGGAAGAAAAGTAGGAAAAGTTGGAGGTGTCCAAATAAAGAGAGGGAAAACAAAAGATTTTGCACTAAGTTGTCGATAAGGTACTCTTGAGCTGGGTTGTGAACCAATGGAGACATTAAGTTGATGGAAAGTTCTTGGTTTGATTGGAGGTCCTTATGCTAGTGAAATTGTCCTAGGGGCCATTGTTTATCTTCTCTTTTGGAGACTTAAAGTTAGGGGCTGAGGGGAGAACTAGATGTAATTTTGATTCTCATGGTTGGGAGGAGAGGTCTCTTAGTTCAATTCCTTAGTTGACTACATTTAGCAAGATAAGTATATTGAAGTTAGTTAAATTGCGAAAGAGATTATTCTTGTAAATTGAAACTTATTTCTTGAAAAATTGAATTAAAAAATATACATCATTTGTGTTAATTGATTTGATGAGATTAGATGTGCTTATGTGTTTTGATAACTATGGAAACAAATGTTTTGTGTTTGTATTATGAATGATGAAATAAAGTAACTAATAAAACACTCACATCACATAAAAATAATGAAGTTATAAATGAAAGAAAAAAAATAATTACAACATAACAATGTTATTTGTCTGAGTTGAGTAGCTAAGACTCATATCCCTTTATATATATATAGATAATAGGAATATTGATATCAGGATTTCACACACCGTTATGCATAATGTTGATTCTGACCCTTGATAGAGGGGTCTTACCAACCTCAGTCGGCCAAGAAAGTAAGACATAACTATATCCAAAAATAGATAGCCACCTATAGATGAAATAAGCCGCACGTTGCAACGTGAGAAAAAGCTAATAATAGGGAGCAATATGCACACAGGCTTGAGGCAAAAAGTTAACATAGGAGTGGCACTAGAAATTTATGAACATATGAAGCAACATAACTTTGTGGTTATTACCCAACACTGAAGAGAGAAATTTGAGGAATATTCACTAGTGGTAAGGTGGTTTCATAAGGCCAATGTTCGGAAAGAAACGAGTTTACTTCTAGGCCAAGTTAGACTAGGCCGATAGGTTCTTAACCCTTGGGAAAAGATTAAATGCAGCTGCATGCAAGGATTTGTCATAAGCAATGTAATCCAAATGAACAAATATCCAAACATAGTAACTTAACAACACTACCATCTAGAACAAACACAAAAAGAAATAACACTTTGTACATATATGAAAATAATTCGTTGGAATAGAAATCTTATATAAATATCCATAGGTCTTGTTGATATACAATAGTATAAACAATAACCCATAACAGGGAATGACGTGAACAACTGACCCATCTATTGACAATGTATTACATAAATAGACATTGTAAATAAATTCTCCACTACTTAATTAGGGTTTACATCGGCCACTTTCCCCACATCCAAGAGACCTTTTACATGTCGTAAAATAACCAGAGATGAAAGCCTCAGAGCACACTTGTAACCATCGAATTGAAAAGTGAATTCATTGACCAAAAGGACACGAAAAATGACATTCGAAAAATTGAAGGAAACGTTTGACAAAACCTGGAAATAAGAACCTCAAGTTAGGTTAGGTTGTCGAGCCATCAACATGAAATTTCCACAATTTTCTAGTTGACCTTCCACCCAGAGAAGGGAGACTCATATGTGAGAGCTAATGTGAAAGAACAAACCAGCGAACAAAAAAAAACACAATTATTCTCAAATTGAGAAGTTGGATAGGAAAATTATAGTGGAAACAATTGTGTTGGATCTATAATTGATACATGAAAAGGTAATATGTCGGGGTTGTAGTCTTCAATCTAAACATAAAAGAAGTAAAATATGTACGCATAATTTACTATAAAATCTTGGCAAAAGAGCTAAGAGAGAGGAGAAGAAAATTCTAACCATACCCACTACATAAATATCTTCATATATGGTCATAGTTCCATAAGCATATGTCCCTTTCCATCGAACTTGTGAGGATATGGGTCAAAAAAATTAGAAAGTGGTAAATAAAGGTAGGGAGATTTAAATAAATAGAGTTACATGTAAGCCAACGAGAGCATACCTCTAAAAGTCGACAAAAACCCTTCTGTAACTAGTGCAAAGCTCCCACAACATACAGAGGAAAAAGAATGACAAACATAAGGGTTGGAAAAACCAGGTAGTTACCAAAACTCCATAAAATAGGTTTGGACAGTCAGATCCAAACCCTAATGAATCTATGCTTAGGATTGGTTCTTTTTTCAATCACTAAGTGTTGGGAAGGTTCAATGGAGATGTGCCATACCAATGTCATATGTTGAATATTTCACATGACCTTATGGTGATCGAGGCATAATGGAAACCATAAGAAAACAAGAGGAGCTGCAAGGCAGCAAGTCCCTGCCCTGAGCTGGGAAAAAGCAGCGTTACAGTTAATTGTTGTTACAGTTTGCAGAATGCCTAATGAGCTAAATTAGCCAAGTGAAAAGAATCGCTGAGGTAAGCGCAATGAGCGAGAGAGAGGAAGAATTGCAGAAGAATTGTCTGCAGAGAACAGAGTTGCTAAAGCAACTGCAAAAGTGGAATTAAGCTCTTGGCAAGTTAAGCTGACGATTTTCGGAATGTCTAGGCCAGTTTTTTCCTTTTCTTGGATGTGTAGGCGTGAAAGCAAGGAAATGCGTTAAAATACAGGATGGCCCCATGGCAGTTGAAGGCATTTGCTTTCTCTGCAAAAGTATTCAATGCAGGTGCAGGTGCATTAACGCATTTCCTTGCTAAAATGCCTTTACTGTGAAACTCTCTGTACTGCCAATAGCTTTCCCGGATTGAAAATAGCTTTCCCGGAGATCAGTTACTGAACCAGCTGCCAACAACTACTAGGATTGAAAATATTTGAACCTGCTGCCAACGACTACTAGGATTGAAAAATAGCTTTCCGGAGATCAGTTACTTAACCTGCTAAAACAATTAATGAATTGAGATAACTCAATGCTACTAAGATTGAACCTAGCTTCCTAGCTGGACTAGAAAAGGAGGTCGCATAATGAAACGTGTTGAAACACTGAATCAATTGATCCATGTCAATGGACTTTCTGCTCACTAGTCAGTATACACTAAAGGAGGAAGCTGTTTGGATGTCTGTTCTGGCTATTATTGCTGCGTTTGGACATTTGGGTCAGATCCACACATTATTTCTTTATGTACTCTTGTATTCTTTATTTAAATATTAAAGTTTAGCACCATAATCTAACAACTGCATATATATGCTTCAACTTCAACAAAGGTTTCTGGATTTTGCTACCAATCCCATTCAAATACATTTATCCTGCCCCAGCGGTTCTGACCTTCACCTCGCTTGGCACAATTATTAAATGATCGATTTGAGACAGTTTGATAATTAATCAGGATGGGTTGCGTAACAATCTGGTGAACAGTGAACCAAAACAGTGAACGAGGCACGACAAAAGTAATGTCACATTAGCGGCGAATTGCACGGCAACAGTAACTGCAATACTGTTGCCAAGGATACGATCCAAATGTTTAATATATGATAAAAAATGCCAAAGCAGGAAACACTGTTGCCATGGATACAACCCAAATGTTTAAGATGTTGAAATCACTGAATCGACAGAAGGGATATAACTGGCTTTTAGTTTTACTCTGGTTATTTTTTTTCATGTTGTTTATATTTAATGCAGAATACTCAATATATAAGACATGATTTATGTTGAAGGTCATGTCCAACAGATGTTAATAAAGTAGCCAACGAAACATTGTAAACCAATTAGCGGAGCCTTATCTCCTGTCATGACTTAATGTAAATATATTGGGAGTTTGAATATAGAGTAATGAATACACGTAACTCATATAGGCGGTAGTAATAATACCTATGACAAAGCAAAAACCAACTAAACATTTTGTATAACCGTAGGTTTTCAAATTAACATGGGGATTGAAACTTAAGTAAAATTACATGAATATCTCCTAGCTAGGAAGAATAGTACATACTAGTTCTATAGAGTCTCACAAAAAAAACCACGCTAGCCACGTGCTTGTTTATCAACATTGCATGCTGTCTGTGAAGTCAAGACTTGTTTGTAGGCTCTCTGGTTTAGTGGCGTTTGTTTAGTCCATAGGCCCAACTGATCACAATACAACGATATAAAGCACATAGACAAAGAAAGGGAGATTTCATTGGAAGGCCAACCATCCGAGCTAAGATATGATAACAGATACACTAATTTAGTTCAGAATGTCCAGAGCCCTGTGGTTGAGAAGCTTCGGGCAGGCGTCGCCCCCGTTCAGAGAATCCTCGCCATCATAATCTGTATTCATGGTGTACAAAATCTTGCAAAACACAGAGACGTCGCAGGGCAGAGTGAGAGGTCCCGCGAAGTCAAAACCCATATTCCTTCTCTGCCTCCTCTAACAGCATCCGGAACAGCAGGTGGTTAATTGAATCCGTTGTAATCACGAACCGGGTGCCATCCGGCCCGACGTAGACTGAGAAATACCCTTTCGGAGCCATGCCGTGCCAGTGGCTGTCGAGCCATGAACGACGACATTGCAGATTAACAAAAGGAAAAATCGTGCAGGAGGTCGTGAGCGATTTGGTCCCGGCCATCGCCAGACGAGGGCGTCGCCATGTCCTTGGAATCAGGCTCTTGGCCCAGAATTGGGGATTTTTTCCGACCAAAGCATTATATTTTGGGTGCCCTGTTCGCTGAATTGAATTTGATCTGTTTGGGGTTCTTTGTGTCTCTGGAGGTTTTAAGACCACCTTCGCCCAGTGGCAAGCCAAGAGGGAAATCCATCTTCAAGAGGAGTGCCATCAGGTAAGCACCATCGACAAAACCGATTCCAAAATATGAACAAGCATTCTTTAAATTTTAGAAAATCTATGCATTCTTGAAGCGCCATCAGGTAAGCACCATTGTTTTTTAAGCATCCTCTAACTTTCAGAAAATCTGTGCCTAGAAATTAATGGCCACCTGTTTCATTTTATTCAATATTCTATGTATGAAACTGTGCAAGGATTGTAATTAAAGTAGTAGCAAACCAAATGAATATTGTATTGTACCATGGCCAAAATCAATTTTAAGCTATCTAACTGTTGGAGTTCAATTGGAACTTGCTGATTGATCATGAAAACTACAGATTGGCCGCATCCCTACAGAATGGGCTCGTTGTCTCATTCCTTTGGTCAATGCAGAGAAGGTCAAGATAGAAGGTTACTGCAAAGAAGCCCCTGAAAATCTTGGACTGATGGACAGTATACTTCTATTTGTGAGGTTAGATTCAATTTCACAGACTCCGGTTGTTAGACCTGCTTCATGCACACAAGTACACACATGTTAATTTCATTATTAGGAAAATGTATTAAAATATGATGTGCACTGATTTATGCTATTAGCTAGACCTTCTGTTAGAGTAAAGTCGACTACTGCATGGTTGTTAATTTTATTGTCAAGAAAATGAATTTAATTATGCAAACCGCATATGCCTGTCACAGGCATATAGAATCCAGAAATGATATTTTAGGTTCCTGTCATACAGATGTAGCATAGGTCTATCACAAGCATCCAGAATTCAAAAATGATATTTCAGTTTCTTGTGATACAGATGCAGGTCCGAAGAAAATTCTAGCGATCATGAACATCGAAGGACTTACACGAGAGAACGTTGCAAGCCATTTGCAGGAATGCCTCCTAAGTTTATAATTTCTACTTCATAATACTTAGCTTCACAATTTCAAAATACTCAACTTCATAAAATCTAACATTTACAGAAAGCATCAGGTAGTTTGTCAACTCATTAAATAACTTGATGTTCATAGAAATACCGACTGTACTTGAAGCGTTTGCGTGGGAATATCCCGGAACCACGCCTAGTCGCTTCGTTCCAGGAAAACCCTGCACCTGAAAACACAGCAAAACATAGCAACATCAATGCGGGGAGAAGAAATGACTACCAGGCTGCACAACACTACAATGCTACCGAGAAATATAGCCAGAGGCAGAGAACATGCATGCAGACACCCACGCACTGCTTCCATGCAAATTGACACGCCCCCTGTTTAATAAACCTACGCCATACCCATTTCTCTGTAATGTTAGCCAATTAACATTAAATGTTAGCCAACTAATGCTATCCCAAAGATAGCATTACTTCAGGGATGCGAAGCTGTACTAATTAACCAAGTGCTTTCCCAACATTTCCCTAAGTTTTCAGATCGTCTACCTCGTACTGAGGCCAAATAAGACGATCGTTGCTGCCATTGGTTACATGCATCGGCAAATATAAAATTTAGTGGGACATATCGCCAACATATCGCCAAACTTTGGTTTAACTTTGGTTTAGCAAAAATAGATTTATTGGTTCCTGTGTCAGACTAATGCAATCGAGAGGAATCGATTACTATAGTCCCTGCCAGGCCTGGAGGGCAGGGACTAATAATATGGTGTATGCTCAACAATCTATAAAATCTCATGTCAAGGGATAACCTTAAGTTTTCCCGAAACCCCAACGTTACGAGTTGGTAACATTTGGGACATTGGATTTATAAAAAGATTTAAAACAAAATATAATCTACCACTCCGAGATGTGTGGACTTTTCTACGTCCTAAAATATCAATCCGTGTGCTTTCAAACCAAAATTTCAATAGTAATAATAATAAAGATTATTATTATTATTCTTTTTTTAACAATGTTTGCATGGATAGATTTTACAAGTGCTATTAAAGCACCACAAATTCAACATTGTGATTTTTTTGGGTGAAATATAAATAACAAATATCTAATGATGCAGAGAGGGGAGAGAAGATGAGAAGAGGAGAGAAATTTATGTGATCGATTTTGGGAATGGGACATTTTCATTTAGCTCAAGTTAACTTAGAAATGTGGGTTCAATTGGGGGAGGAATCTTGCAATACCAATGAGATGATGTTAGAAACTATGCAACAACTATGAGTTGAGATGGAAAACTTAAGAGATGATAATGAGAGGTTGAGGTTGGAACATAAGAGAATTTTGAAAAGTCTCTTAGATAAACAGAATCAGAGGAATCTAGGTCATGTCCCTCATAATGGAAATATAACAAAAATGCATCAACAAAGAGAAAATCATATCGAATGTGAGGGTGGATGAAAGAACAATTAACAAGGATATGATAATATTTCTAGTGGAAAGGCGATCAAAAGGAAAAATATTGAACTCCAAGGGGAATTTAAAAAAATTAGGTCACCAACATTTCATGGATAAATGGAAGGAACATTAGAATATTAGGTAATTAATTTGAATAAATACTTCCAAATTTAAGAGTATGGTGGCAATTTAAAAGTAAGGCTGGTGATTTATTAATTACAAGGTGAGCCTACTCTGTGGTGGGAATAGATTAATACTGATCGGGGAATTGATGTGCAAGAGGTAATACGGGACAACTTTCAAACACATTTTAAAGATAAATATCTGATGGAGCTATTATATGATGAAAAATATAAAGAGTTTCACGATATCCGGTTAGGGCGGTTTTTCATGGATGAATTTGTAACTAAGTTCACCTCCTTGCTCCAATATGTCCCTACATCTGGGAAGAGAAAGCGAAGGTACAATGTTTCATCAATAGCTTACCGTTATTGATGGAAGAGGAGTTGGGATTTGGTAAACTAAAGATAACGGATGAGGAAATCCTTAAGGCTTGGATTTTCTATCAACAGATGAAGTAAAGGAAAGATAGTGGAAAAATTTGATCAAATAAGAAAGGACAAAAGAATCTCCAGAATATCAGAAATGCAAAAATTACCAGCACTAAGAATGGGAACAAATGCTAGCAAAATAAACAACATGGGTAAAATCACTAGAAGTTCAGACTACAAAACGAATTTAAGAAAGTTGAAGTTTCCAGTAAACCAGAGCCATGTCAGACGCAAAATCCTGCCTTGCCGTGTTGGGTTTGTGGAGAACGTGATTATTACAAGATTTGTCTATGTCACAACAAAATATAACTAGCCATGAACACTAAAGATGCCTCTGTGGTTGGATAGCTTTCAAAAAATATACCAAGGATTAACACCGGAATGGAGGACCATCTGGGTGAGTACCAACCTACAATGATAAAAATTGAAGGTAAACTACTTAATTGTATCATTTCTAGTTTAATAGATCTAGGGGAAAGCGTAACCTATATAAATCCAAAACTAGTCTAATCATGCGAATTACAACCCAACAAATTCAAAAATACCTTGTTAGTACAGTTGGACACTCAGGATAAAAGGAGGGTGTCTGCTAAGGAATAAAAATGTTTCATTGAAGTAGTAGGACAACCAATTAGGGTGAATTTGAATGTGTTTCCTTTAGGATCCTATGATGTGTCAATCAGGATGGACTGGTTAGAAGGACATTGTTCCTTATAGAACTGTCAAGAAAATATCGTAAGTTTCCTCAAAGAAGAGGGTTATACACAACAATGTCAAGGCATTAAAAGGCCTATTAAGTTAGAGACTAATATAACTACCCAACTAACTAAATTCCCGAGAAAAGCTTTCCAGATTTATGTTGTGCTGGTTGGATACTCTAACGTTAAAGATAAAACAAGCACTTTAGAAAACATACCAGTCATTCAAGATTTTGCTGATGTAATCCCAAAAGAAATTCATGGGTTGCCACCAAAATGGAATATTGACTTCATAGTAGTACTCATTGTGGGAGAAACCCCAATGCCCAAAACCCCTTATCGTATGATATACCTAAGATAACATAACTTAAAATGCAATTGCAACAGTTACCTGATAAAGGTTACATCGAGTTGAGTGTTTCACCATGGGGGGCTCCTATGCTGCTAGTAAAGAAGAAGGATAAGACCCTACGATTGTGCATTGATTAGATGAAACTAAATAAATTAAATATAAAAAATAAATACCCGTTATCGAGAATAGATGGTTTTTTTAATAAAGTTAAAGGTGTCACCGTATTCTCTAATATTGATTTAGGGTTAGACTACCATCATATAAGAATCAAGGAGGAAGACATTTAGAAGAAAACATTTAGGACTTGATATGGGAATTATCAATTTGTGGTATTGTCCTTTTGGCTTACCATTGCCCCAACAACATTTATGAGTCTAATGAATGGTATTTTCCATCATTACCTTGATACATTTGTTGTAGCTTTTATTGACAATATTCTATTTCTTTCCAAGAACTTATAAGAGCATAAGAAACACCTTCAAGTAGTGCTACAAACTCCGTGGGAACATCATCTATATGATAAGTACAATGAATGTGATTTTAATAAGGACCAAATAAAATATGTAGGACATATAATTTCATATGACGGAATAATTGTAGATCCTCACAAAATCAAGAACATCTTCGAATGGCCCATTCCTAAAAATTTGGCAGATATTTAGTTCTTTATTGGTTTGGTAGGGAATTTTCATTGTTTTATCGAAGAATTTCTTAGAATAACTTACCCTACAATTTTTATTTATTTATTTTTTCCGGAGAAAAAAGCGAAACTTTTTACTAAGAAAATAAAAAGTTTTACATACTGAAGTCTATACATCCTGTCAACCTGAGATCAGACATCATGTTTCCTGTTGTTCTTTTTGACTGTGAAAAGTTTTTAAAAACCAAAAAATTCAGTCCAAAAGACTGATTGAGGATGATTTCATAGTCCTGTTACTGCTGAAAATATAATGTAACTGTCTGGGAGCATATCTCCCTATCGGAGTCTTTATACATATTTTTAAGAGACGAAAGAGAGGCCTCCTTCAAAGCAGGAAAACGACCTCGTACATAGAACTGTTAAAACAAAAAAAAATACAGATAAAAAGATCATGCGAACTAAAAAAAGGACGAGCCTGACCAGAGACTATAAGATAGTTATAAATATAGCTTTATGAAGTGCATTGCATCAAAAAATATGCCACGCAGCTGCAACCAGTAGAGAGAGGAAACTGAAAGACGCGATCATTGAGGAGGAGCAAAAGGGGGCTGATGGGAAGTGAGAGACTGCCCCTGTCTGAATTCTTCTATTGACCAACTACCCAGATCTTCTTGTAGGCCAGCCTTAGAAAGCTGGTCTGCTGCTGCATTTTTGTCCCTGAAAATGTGGCAGATGGTAATGCTGTTAAACAAAGATTTTAATGACAGAATATCTTCTAAAAGAGGCTTCAAAATCTGGTTTTGAGATATAGCATTTCCATTAACCCATTTAATAACATTCATGGAAACTCCGAAAATTTGAATTGACGGAATGTTTCTTTGTAATAACCAGCATATGAGGAGGCACAAGGCAGACAACTCAGCATAGTTGTTTGTACCAGGACCCAAACCCACAGAAGCTTTAATGGAATGGTCAGGGTTTAAGTGGATGCACAGACCAGCACCAGCCCTGTTATGTTGTGATGCTCCGTCGAAAAAAGCCCAAGGAGTGCCTTCCTATTACCCTATAACTTATTTGCAGGAGAAGGGAAAATATTTTAAATGGACAAAAAACTATCAACATTGATTTGATGAATTAAAAAATTTACTGGCCAAAACCCCTGTATTAAAAATTACGTGCCATGCAAAGTAATTTTTAGTTTGTATAGATGATTCCTGAGAAATAGTAGGTGGAGTTTTGATGCAAGAAGGTATACTGATAGCTTATGAATCATGAAAGTTGAAGGATCATGAGTAGAGGTATTCTACTTATGATCTAGAATTGACTATTGTAGTACATGCCCTAAAACTGTAGCGACACTACCTCCTAGGTAAGAAGTTTATTTTAATGATCGATCACAACATCCTAACAAGTTTCTTTAGTAGCCTAATATTAATGCATGTCAAGCTAGATGGAACGCCTTTTTGAGTGAGTTTGAGTTTGATGTAAATCATCTAAAAGGGAAAGAAAATATTGTGATTGATGTTTTAAGTACGAAATTAAATTGTGTGTATGAAGTATCCTATAGTCAAGATTAAATCAGTTTCTCTAAACAGATTAAGGAGTTTGCTTTAGAGAATCCAGAGTATGAATTTTTATGGTAGAAAGATAAGTTTGCCACCAAACATGGAAATCAATCCGAATATGGTACAAATAAAGAGAATTTACTGGATTTTAAAGGAAGAGTGTATTTTCCTAACTAGCTCGATACTAAACAATTAATTTTAGATGAATTTCATACGAGTCCTTATGTTTCCCAACCTGGATATCATAAATTACTTTCTGTGATGAAGAAAAAATATCTTTGGGCTAGAATTAGAAGAAGCATTATAGATTACATGGCGAAGTGTTTAGAATGTAATTAGGTTAAAGTTGAACACCAACACCTTGCAAGATTGTTGCATCCATTACATATCTAAGAATGGAAATGGGGTGTGGTCACGTTGGATTTTGTAACATGATTACCTAGATCCAAAGGGAACAATAACTAACATGGTAGTGATAGATAACATAAGTAAAACAACCTATTTTACTTTGGTACAAGCCATATATAAGATTTTTCAAATTTCTCACATCTTTATGAGGGATATATTTTGGTTGCATGACATACCTAGGGTGTTGATCTCATATAGAGGTGTGAAGTCCACCTCAACATTCCGGAAGGCTATTGTCATGTTAAGCACCTAAGTTCAATTCAGTACCTCCTACCATCATCAAACGGATGGGAAGACTAAAAGAGTGAACTAGGTGCTAGAAGTCATGTTAGGAATGTATGTTATGCAAAAACCAACCCAATGGGAACGATACCTTCACCTACTTGAATTTTCATATAAAAGCAACTATCATGAATCATTGAAGATGAGTTCTTCTGATGTACTATATGGAAGGAAGTGCAAACCCCCACTAATTGGAGCAAGCTTGAAGACAAACTAATCCTAGGGCTTGATATGTTAGTAGATATGGAGTAAAATGTAAATAAGTTATGTCAAAACTTAAAGTCTTCCCAATATAGACAGAAAGCTTATGGTGATAAAAAAAACTTTCTAGACTTTTGAGTTACGGACCATGTCTATGTGCGAGTTAAACCCTCGAAACGTACATTAATATGGCATGGTTGTGAAAAGTTATCACTTGGTTATTATGGCCCTTTTCCAATATTGGAAAGAGTTGGACCCATAACATACTAGATCACACTACCTAACCACATATGAGTTCATAATTTATTTCATGTCTCAATACATAAGAAGTATGTATATGACCCTAGACATATTATTAACTAGAAATAGGTGCAGGTCAAACAAAACAAATAATTTCTAGTAGAACCTCTATGTGTTCTTGAGAGAGAGAAATAATGTTATGGAGGCAATTTATCACCCAATTTAAGGAGTAATGGAGGAATTTTAGCCTAGAGGAGGCCACTTGGGAAGATTCCAACTGTATGCAAAAAGTGTGACATATTCCAAGAATAGGAATGAACATTGAGCATGGTGTTCATCTCTAACGAGGTGATAATGTAGCACCCCTAGGTGTTATAAATATTCATAATTTAATTTTAACATGAATTCTTCGTAGATAATGGGCTTAGTGGAAAATACTAGTGAAACCACAAATTTGTTTCTTTTAAAAAATTTATTATTTCATTTTCATTTAAAAATGAAAAGTCTAGGAATTCACAAGAAGAGACCCAAAAATGATATTTTCAGATACCAGACAATTAGATACAGTTATTTACTCTCTCCCTTGAGATAAAAATATCAGTGGATAAAGGCTTCCAAGGAAGACAAGGGGGAAAAGTTGGAGGCATCTGTAGAAAGAGAGGGAAGTTAAAAGATCTAGCAAGAGTTGTCGATAAGTTACTCTTGAGTTGAGATGTGAACAAATGGAGAGCTTAAGCTAATTGAAATTTCTTGACTGGACTGAAGGTCTTGATGTCAGAGAACATGTCCTAAGGGCCATTGTTTATCTATTTTTCTGGAGAATGCAATCTCGGGGGGACAATCATTTGTAATTTCCATTGTCGTGGATAGGAGGAGAGGTCTATTAGTTGAATTTCTTGGTTGTCTACATTTAGCAAGATAAGTATATTGAAGTTCTCTAAATTGCAAAAGAGACTCTCCTTGTAAACTGAAATTTCTTTCTTGAACACTTGAATGAAAATATACAATTCATTTGTGTTTATTTGCTTGGTGAGAATAGATGTGCTGATTTTTTTTGATAACTAAGGAAAAAAATGTTTTTTGTTTTTCTTCTAAATAAAGAAATAAAGGAATTGATAAAACACAGAAAGAATAATCTTGAAGGTATATACCAAAGAAACATAGATTGATTTCAACCTCGCAGTGTTATGTATCACAGCCAATGAGTTCAGACTTGTGTCCCTTGATATCAATATATAACAATAATATTGATCACAAGATTATAGACATCGTTATACAAAATGTTGACTCTGATTATTGATGGAAGGGTCTTGCCTACCTCTTCCAGCCAAGAAAGTAAGATATAACTATGGCCAAAAATAGATAGCCAACTATAGATGAAATAAGCCACACGTTGTAATGCTATAAAAGGCTAATAACATAGAAAAACATGGACACTGACTCAAGGAAAAAAGCTAACCCAGGAGTCGAACTAGAACTTTATGAATAAAATAAGAAACATAGTTGTGTAGTGATTACCCAACACTAAAAAAAGAAACTTGATTACAGAAAGAAGTGTTGGGAAGGAAGCCCTTTTAGTCCCAAGCTAAACCAAACTAAGCCAACAATCAAGGTGCATTCTGGTTCGAACCCTTGTAAAGGATTAAATGCAGCTGCATGCAAGGTTCTATCATAACCAATGTAATATAAATGAACAAATATCCAAGCATAATAACATAACAACATTGCCATCTAAATCACATGGAAAAATAAATAACACTTTGTACATATGTAAGTATAATTCATTTAATTGGAATAGGGATATTATATAAATATCCAAAGGTCTAAACAAAAACTCATAACAGGGAACGTCAAGAAAAATTGACCCATATTCTCACAATATATTACATAAAAAGAAAGAGTGTAAATAAAGTATCCACAACTTAAATAGTGTTTACATCGACCTATTTACCCACATCTAAGTAACCTTTTACAACTCCTTAAATAAGAAAATATGAAAGTCTTAGACCACATCTATAACCCTTGACTTAAAAAACAAATTCATTGACTAACAAGACACAAAAAATGACATTCAAAAAACTGGAGGAAGCATTTGATAGAACCTGAAAATAAAAACCTCAAATTACGTGAGGTTTTCGAGCCATCATCATGAAATTTCCACAATTTAGATGATGACCTTCGACCCAGAGAAGAGTCGCTCAACTCTGATAGCTAACCTGTAACATCCGACATGGGAACAAAAGGAAACCAAAATTATTCTCTAATTCAGAAGGCAAAATATAAAATATAGGGGAAACAATGGTGTTGGATCTGTACATGATGCCTGGAAATAAAATACGTTGGGGTTGTAGCCTTCAAGATAAACACAAAAGAAGTAAAATGTGCAAGCACCATTTACTATAAAATATTGGCAAAACAGTTAACATAGATGAGAAAAAAAATTTAATTGTACATGACGCCTAAATCCCTCGAGATATGGTCCTAGCTCCACATGCATACATTCCCTTCCATTGGACCTGTGAGAATATCGGTCGAAAAACTTAGAAAATAGTAAAGAAAGGAAGGCAGGGTTAAACAAGCCAAGTTGCATGCAAGCCAAGCGGAGGATACCTGTGAAAGTTGACAAAAACCCTTCTTTTATATGGAACTAATGCAAAGCACCCATAGAAGGTGGCGGTGAAAAAATGACGAACATAAGGGTTGGAAAAACTAGGTAGTTAACAAAACCCCATGGAAGAGGGTTGGAAGGTTAGATCAAAACCCTAATGAATCTACACTCAAGATTAGTCCCGATGTTAACCATTAAGCGTCACAAAGGTTTGAATGATAGGTGTCTCAGAAATGCCATATGTTAAATGTTGTACATAACCTTATGCTGATCCGGACATAATAAAAACCACGAGAAAATAATATGGTGTAACCTCAACAAATTATAAAATGTTGTGTTACAAGATAACTTTAAGTCTTCCCAAAACCCTAGTGTTAATAGTTGGTAAGATTAGGGAGGTGGTCTTTATAAAAAAAAATAAAACAAAATATTATCTACCACCCCCAGATGTGTGGCATTTTCTATGTCTTAAAAGATCAAGCCATGTGTTTTAAACCAAGATTCGAATAATAATAATAATAAAGTTTATTTTTTTACTTTATTATTTTGACAACATTTTCAAGGATAAATGTTACAATTTTCCTCTGAAACAATTCCACGATACTTGAATCAAGTATACATTTTTGTAAACCACATAGGTAGATAATACTAAAACTGGTGAAGAAGTTAACTCGATCAATTCTATCTCTATCTGTGTCTTATTTAGTGAATTTTTTCTAACGTTGTCAAATGACAAAAATATTTGTGAATGGTTATCTTGGTCATGTGTTACATGTGAATTTCGATTGTTTAGTGACTCTCAGAGTCTATGTGTTTGTTGTTTACTTATATTTGTTTATTTGTCACACATTCTTTTTGTGAAATAACAATCTTCTCTCTAAGTATTAATTTGTTCTTGGTCCCACAATTTTTTTTCTGAAATAACAAGTTTCTCCGTGAGTAATGATTATATCCCACACACATTACTTGTCTGGAAGTAGTTTTTACCCATTTTATATCTAACCAATAATTATGTTACACACACATTGATTATGGGGAGGTATTTTTACTGATTTTATATGTAAGCATGCTACCTGAAGCAACAAAACATGTATTTTCTGATGATTATGTTTCACATAGAAACCACAAATCCTACAATTAAAGTTACCTCACACATCCAACAACTACCGAGTATTGCATTGTATATTAAATAATTCCATGATGTGTTTTGATGGAGGTGCATTAGGCCGTCACACCAGGAGCTTAACAACATGTTGGGTTGATCACATGCCAAGGCTAGAACATTTTATAGTTTATTTGTGAAAAGTTTTGGATATTTAGTTAAGTGTAGTTAGGCGTATCTAGTTAAAGAAATTTTAAATAGTTAAGGATAGGATTTGATAGATCATAGAGAGTTAGATCTAATTATATTAAAAATAAACCTTGTTTCCTGATTTTTTGGAGTGAGGAAATTGGTTCACATTAATGACCTCATTTCTTGGACAATTTTTTAGTTTTGGGGGAAAAATGAACATTTTTCTTCAAGTTTTAGTGTGGGGGAAAGGTATGATGTTTTGTTCTCTGTGTGAGATCGAAGTTAACGGATAAACAAATTAATATGTCTGTGACATCAATTTGTGTTAATTGATCCTCAATCTGTGTGAACTAGATGTGGAATATGGAGTTAATTGTTAACTGAACATCACTCTTGGAAAAGTTCTATTAATCAGAAAGTCGAATTTGTAAGTGTGTATGAGATAGTTATTTGTATGTGCATTTATGAGGTTTATTAACAATCATATTAATACCTAGAAATTGAAATTGATATGAAATTTATTCTCTTCATACTTTACATTTGAATGAGACTAAAATATAGAGATGGAGAACCATATTATAGTTAATATTTTAATCACAGTGATTTTGCGTCAAATCTTGTGTATTAGCAAGGGTAATTTATGTTACAAGTTTGAGAATATAGTGCATTTTGTATCAGGCCAAGAGAAGGGAATTCCACAAGAGGGAAATCATCATCAAACTTACTATTCAATTTATAGCCAAAGGAAGATGAAATTCAAAATTCTACGATCTAGGTTTTATGCAAAGCATGGTCTATTTGGTGACTCTCGAGCTATTTTCTAAGAAAATCCTTGATTGTGTAGTTTCGAGTTGATTGCTATTCTGAGTGCATGAGTCATAAAAATGATTTGTTGAAGTCCATATTGTTATCACTCAGGTTTTTTCCTTAGAAGTTATTAAATAAGGAATGGCCCGAGATAACGACAAACCAATCTTTTAGACTCGGGGTCTGGCCAACCTAAGTCTAGAGAGGGCTCTTCCTTTATAATTTAACTTTGTTTGAATACGATTTCAGGCTATTTCTTAATGTTCAGGGTTGTTTGTTTTGATTTGGTGGTGGAATTAAGAAAACAGATGGTGAGAGCAAGTATTCAGGCCATCGGGCTATGGAGTCAATCAAGAAAGGCTTAACTGGATTTAGATCTATTACTGAGGTAAGAGTCCATAGGGTAGGCTAACACAACAAGAGCAAATATGCAAGTTAAATGGATGAGAGTCCTAACTAGGGCTAAGCGAAATCAAGAATCCTTAACATGGATTAATATGACGAAGGGAAGGATGGCTAGTAGAAAAGGGCAATAAAGAATCCTATATTATGGGCCAAAAGGGGGTAAACTATGGAAGTAAGGAGGAAATTAAGAATCTCTAGACCAACGTAGTTTAGAAGAAAACATAAATAAAGAAAATAGTTAAAACATAGAGCACTTAAGCTAATTCTGATGATATCATTCCTAGGTTTCCTTTAAGACTTTATAAGAAACACATATGAATAATTCATAACCTAAAGAAAATACAATATTTAAACATCAGAAAATGATACTTATCTGTTCCAGATGTGCACAAGAACCAAGTGAAATGTCCTCAACTTTATTTCATAATCTAGTAAACCAGTCTAGCCTTGAGTACAATAGATCCTTAGCTTACAAAAAAATGTCTCCAAAAATTCTTTTTAATCCACCCAAAAGACTTCAAATGAATATGTATTTATACAAATTATAATTGAAATATCTTGAAAAAATATCAAGATTGGTTTACAAATATCTGAAATTGTTTTACAATAATAGAACTTAAATAAAGGACATTCAAAACTAATGAATCTATTTGGCACTATGTTTATGGATTTATGGTGAGAAGGAAGTGAAATTAGAATTTGATAACAACTCTTAAGTGATGATGACGCATCCCAGTCACTAGCTAGATCCTTTCTTTGTGCATTCTACTCCAGCAATTTTGCAATATTAGGGTCCAATGATACACTTGTATATCCCAATAAGAGCTAGATATGTAAAAAGTGAAAGAGATTATTGTATATAAGAATTTTTTTGAGATACACCTCTCTCTGTTTTCCAAAATTCTTCTACAACTATTGACAATATTCTCTGCAAAAAGATGTCAAAAATAAAATTTTGCACATACTGAAACATAGGCTGTGAAAACATGCACTGATCTCACATTTGGTAATATCTTTGTAAAAAGTGGGATAGGGTATTAGAGACTGGCCTGTTAGGAACAAAAACCTCCTCCTTTTTTTCAAAATACCTCTTGGATTGGTCACAATAGTTTCTGCCAAACTATGATCTAAACATGAAATTTCTGAAGAATGTACCACTTCTACTCCGATTTCGTCTTTTAACCTTGAATTTCTTTTAGATATTTTTCACTTTTACTTTGGATAAACTTAATTGTTGCTGGTGGAAGTGTTTTCATCTTTGTTTAACCCTTACTGCATCCATGTTTACATTTACTGTTTACTCTTACCACTCTGTTTTTTCATGTGTCTTCAATTTGACATGAATTTGTATGCTTTGTAACTGTCTTCCCTATTGTTTATCTTCATACTAGCTGATATACTTGACTTGGTCTTCAATCTAATAATCTTTAATCCCGATACAATTTGACCATTCTTTACTGTGTCCTTTTACATTCACTTTATATTTTAGGTTTTTTATTGTCTATTTCAACAGTATATCATTTAATTTCATGTTTACACTGCTTGTATTTTAACCGTATATTTTATTTTCCATCTCTGTTTAATAGGCCTAATAACAATCTCAGAGTAAATAGGTATTATGACTAGTATTAAGACTATTTATCCAAGGGTCTTTTGATAGCCTGTAAAACAAAACAAACTGTTAGGAAATCGTTGGGTTGAGAGGGAGGGTCATTGATGGATTTATCGAGATTTATAGGTCTATGCAATGAGTCCAAAATGATTTCGGGGGGTAAACCATGCTTGAATTGGTTAGCAGAGCCTTCAGGTGGAGCAGACAGGTTTCATAAGTTTACATAGTAGAATGGGCGAAGGGAAAAAAAACTTGGGTTCTTGGGGATTGAACTTTAATGGGAAAACTTTTAAAATATGGGGTGAATTGAACAATAGACAGTTTGTCACATAGCGAATGGGCAATAAGCGGTTTGTTTCACACAACTTTTGGGCGCTTGTTGGTATTGGGGGGAGGCCACCCGATGCCATTCATCGGGCGCCACGTAGTAGCGGGGTAAATAGTGAAACCACTCACATCGGGTGGGTAAAGGTCGGGCTTAAGAGGTTGCCAATATGAGTGTCAACCGTTGGATCTGAAGGGGTGAGATCGTACGATGATCAGGAGTGTGATTTGATCGGGGGGTTAATGGAGGGGTATGACTTAATGGGTTAGGACGACTTAATGGCGTCGAGGATGATATGATTGGAGGAACATGTTATTAATTAATCACAGTTTGATTAATTAATCCTTTTTGATTTGGCGGGGGGTTATGGCTGTTAATTAGTCGCGAGTCAGCTAATTAATCCATTTAATTATTTACTATTATGGTTTATATTTCAAACCATGGGGCAGGATATTTAACATTTGATATTTTAATTAAATATATGGGAAAGGAGTTTATTTCTTAGGAGTTAAATATAATAAAGGTTAAAGTTAATATGGAATGGAAGCAGAAAAGCAAATTGTGCTAAGTATAATGTATCTGATATTTATTTATACATCCATATTTACACATCATAAATTAGGCTTAATGCTTTTTATGGGTTTTTGTGTAAACAAATGGTGTTTCAGGTAAGGTTTATTACTTTCCCTAGGTAAATGGTAATTTCACCTTAGAAAAAGGGAGTTTTAGTTTAGTTGAATGTTTATGGAGGGAGGAAATGTTTGTAAGGGGGCTATACTAACAGGTTATGAGTTATTGGGCTGAGGGTCCGGTCCCTCCACAAGTCATAGAAATGCTCTGAGCCCCTTTAACATAAAGTTTTAGGCACTTTTATTTTTGCTTGTGGGGAATTAGTGAAAAAGTAAAATGAATGGGGGGAAATTAATCACTTGATTTTGTAACTGTTCCATGGTCATCCATACATTAAATGACATGATTTTATCCAATAAATCACCATAATTCTGCAACCATCCAAGTACTTGCCCATTTATTTATCCTACCATTCTTTCTACTCTTTATCAATGTGCACTTAAGTTGGCAAACCCTTATCAAAACTTATCCTTCTCTTTTACAATAAAAATCTATCTAAATCAATCCTTATTACATCCAAAGACTTAGATTGAATTATGGAGCTCCTTTTATTTACTCTACCTATCTACTTATCTGCCAAGATTAAAAAATTTGGTCAGATTTTATTCTCTATCCCTAAGCATGAAATTCAAAACATGGAATAACCCAGATTAAACTATTAGGTTACCATGGATTGTGGCATAACAACAATTTGCACACAATCATTATTGTACAAAAAGTAAAATAGTAGTGGCATTTGGACTTGTACACTTTCATGGTCTTTTATATTCCTTGGGGCTCATACTTTTCATCTTTTATGACCTTTTTCATTCTTTTTGTTCTTTGATTTTTCTTTTAGGACATACCCTCTTTACATTTTTATTTTTTATTTTTATTTTTTTACAAATATGGAAAACATTTGCTGAAAGCAAAGGTATGTACATATTATAGATTTAATCTGATCCATTCATATATTATGACACCTATTGGTATAGGAACCTAATAGTGGCTCCACATGGGGATGGCATTTCCTAGTAAAATGTCAAGAACTAGTAGATTAATAGCCTTCTGAATTTATGTGATTTTTCTTTGCAACTTCCCTTTTACCTTATTGCTTTATTTATATTTACTGACAGTACACTTTTGAATCTTAGGGCCTTCTCTTCGGGCTTGAACTCCAAAATTTACCATCCAATCCAAACTGAGCTTTGTGAAGGATATAATATATACAAGTGATTAGTAGAACCAATGGTTGGGATCTATATAGTGCTTAAGCATTCGACCATTGACTAGTCCTCCTTCTACTTTTGCACCATTCAATTCTTTAAGGAAATAGGCATTATTGCCTTTGAAAGCATAAATAATGTAAGTGCCTTTCTATAGGAACTCAAACTTCCCATGTTTCCCTTTATCTTCCCTTCCTGAGTCCGATTTTAAGACTTTATCTCGTAGATAGAAATCTTCTGCATTGGTCCCCTTGTCAAATGCTTTCTAACCTTTCCTCCACAGCTTGAGATCTGACCTAAAACTAAAAGGTGTCACAACCTTCGCACCAAATTAGTAAATCATCAAGACCTTAGGGCCTTTTTCTTGGTTTCAAATATTTTATGATTTATTTCATAATCTACTGAAAATTGAATTAAATCAAACTAAAATGCTACCTACTCTATATTCTTGAAAATCACGCTAACTTAAATAATACGAAGATGCCAATGAAGCGAGTCAAGCAACTGCAGAAACAAATGAACTACTTGACTCATTGCCAATAAGTCAGAAGCATAATTTGATCATGTACCCACATAATCAAAACTGCGATATATAAAGGTCACTGCTGATGTGTTTGGTCCTCATAGAGAAAACATGTTAAAGAACTTGAGCTGAGAAGAACCTCCATATAATTTGCTATAGGATCGAAAAAAACATAAAGTATGATAGCTTCTTCCAGGCCTTCAATGTCTAATTGAGTAGATGTATCCTAAACACTAAACCCTGAAACTACTTCTTGAGTCTTGCTCTTAAAAGCATAATCATCCTCAATTTGCAAATCAAAAGGTAGTGCAATTTCCTCTTGGTTTGGACAAGGAAGATTTTGTAAGAATTCTTTAGGATCTCAAAAATTATATGACTGAATTTGAGAATGCAAAAGTTTAATTTCATTTCATATTTTTCAGCAACTAAATTAAGAAGACATATTTTAGCTTCATGAGAGTATTTTGTTGATTTGACAATTATAAACACAACTCTTTAAAAAGATTCATCAAGCTGAAATTTTGATAACTCATCCATGAATTAGTTTAAAATTTCATAAAATGAAAGATTTTCCACAAACCTTGTCATCCTGTATCACTATTAATGCTTTGGAATATGGATTATTTTGTTGTGGAATTGCTCTAAAATTTGAAGCTCTGGATCAATGAACAATGGAGTCTTGATTGGAAAATTATCATCAAAAGAGTCAAAAGAATCATGCTCAAATGTGCAAGGATAATTTATATTTACAATTTTCAAAAGAAAATAATTAAATACTAATCTAAGATCTTCTTTAAAATACTATATACATTGAAATACTTCCTTGATGAGAATGAACATAATGTATTGAATAACAATCCAAGTGAAAAGCCTGGGCTTTTCACATAGTTCTTTCAAGTTCATTCCTCCAGTGGAGTCTTCAATGTAGAATTGATTTTGGAGTTGCCAGGTGGATGATTTTAACCTTTGTGTGTCTAATCACTGTCCACCATCATAGATCAGATCTAAACCTATAAAACGATTCTGAGGAAAATGTTAGCTCTCTCGGAAGCCAGATTTCACGTTTTTTCTAATTATTTTGATTTCTTATGAATTTTTTGAAATAAATTCTAATAACCCTTTAAGAGGCTTAAAAATAAAAATTTGAATTCATCAAAGGTTTACCAAAACTCAGGGTTTTGAATCCCCAGTATGGTTGCCACTATGTTATCACTCAGGTATTTTCCTTAGAAATTGTTAGAGAAAGAATGGCCTGAGGTAACCACAAACCAATCTTTTAGACTTGGGTTCTAGCCAACCTAAGTCCTCAGAGGGCTCTCTCTTTATAATTTAACTTTGTTTTAATATGATTTCAGACTAGTTCTTAATGTTTAGGGTTGTCTGTTTTGATTTGGTGGTGGAATTAAGAAAATAGATGGGAAGAGCCAGTATTTGGGCCATTGGGCTATGGAGTCAATCAAGAAAGGCTTCACTGGATTTAGATCTATTATTGAGGTAAGAATCCACAGGGAAGGCTAACATAGCAAGCGCAAATATGCAAGTTTAAATGGATTAGGGTTCTAACCAGGGCTAAGGGCAATGAAGAATCCTTAACAGGGATTAAGACGAGGAAGGGAAGGATGACCAGTAGCAAAGGGAAATGAAGAATCCTATATTATGGGCCAAAGGGGGGTAAACTATGGAAGTAAGGAGGAAATTAAGAATCTCCAGACCAAGGCATTTTAGAAGAAAACATAAATAAAGAAAATAATTAAAATAGAGATATCGTTCCTAGTTTGCCTTTAAGATTTTATAAAAAGAACATATGAATAATTCATAACATAAAGAGAATACAATATTTAAACATGAGAAAATGATACTTATTTGTTCCAGATGTGCACAAGAATTGACTGAAATGTCCTCAACTTTATTTCATAATCAAGTAAACCAGTCCAGTCTTGAGTACAATAGCTACTTAGCTTACACAAAATGCCTCAGGAAATGCTTTTTAGTCCACCCAAAATACTTCAAATGATGAAGTATTTATACAAATTCTAAACTGAAATATGTTGAAAAAATATCAAGATTGGTTTACAAATATCTCAAACTGTTTTACAATAATAGAACTTAAATAAAGGACATTCAAAACTAATGAAACTATTTAGCACTATGTTTATGGATTTATGGTGAGAAATAAGTGAAATTACAATTTGATAGCAACTCTTAAATAATGATGAGGCATCCCAGTCACTAACTGCATCCTTTCTTTGTGCATTCTATTCCAGCAATTTTGCAATATTAGGGTCCAATGAAACACTTGTATATCTCAATCAAAGCTAGATATGTAAAAATTAAAAGAGATTATCGTATATTAGAATTATTTTGAGATAAACCTCTCTCAGTTTTCCAAACTTTAGTGCCAGCTGTTCACAATATTCTCTGCAAAAAAATGTCAAAAAAAAGATTTTACATAAACTAAAAAATAGGTTGTGAAGACATGAACTTATATCACTTTTGGTAATACCTGTGTAGAACGTGAGATAATTCTTTGTATATTTTCCTTTTATGAACAAAAACCTCCTCCGGGTTTTCAAGATACATCTTGGATTGGTCACAATAGTTTCTGAAAAACTATGGCTTAAATAGGAAATTTTTTAAGAATGTACCATTTCTACTCTGATTTCATCTTTTAACCTTCAATTTATTTTAATTGTTTTTCACTTTTACTTTGGATAAACTTTATTGTTGTTGGTGAAAGTGTTTTAATCTCTATTTAACCCTTACTGTATCCATGTTTAATTTAACTAGTTACTTTTACCATTTTGTTTTTTCATCCGTCTTCACTTTGACATGAATTTGCATGCTATGTAACTGTCTTCATTGCTGCTTATCTTCATGCTAACTGATTTACTTGAGTTGGTCTTCAATATGAAACTCTTTAACCTTGATACAAATTGACTTTTTTTTACTGTGTCCTTTTACCTTCATTGTATATTCTAGGTTTCTTACTATCTATTTCAACAATAAATAATTTAATTTCATGTTTCCTCCGCTTGTCTTTTAATTGTATGTTTTATTTTCCATCTTTGTTTGAATAGACGTGATAACAATATTGGAGTAAACATGTCTTATGACTAATATTAAGACTGCTTGTCCAAGTCTGCAGTCTTTTGGTCCCCTGTAAAACAAAACAAACTGCTAGGAAAATGTTGGGTTGACAGGAAGGGTCATTAATGGATTTTTCGAGCTTTATAGGTCTGTGGAGTGAGTCCAAAATGATTTCAGGAGGTAAACCATGCTTGAGTTGGTTAGCAAATGCTTCAGGTGGAGCAGACGACTTTCATAAGTTTACATAGTAGAATGGGCGAAGGGCTCGAAAACCTGTGTTCTTGGGGTTAGAAATTTGATGGGGAAACTTTTAAAATATGGCGCGAATTGAATAGTAAATAGATTGTCACGTAGCAGGCAGGCGATTAGTAGTTTGTTTCACATAGCTTTTGGGCACTTGGCAGTATTGGGGGGAGGCCTAATGCCATTCATCAGGTGCCACATAGCGGTAGGGTGAATAGTGAAACCACTCACATCAAGCAGGTAAAGTTCAGCTTTCAGAGGTTGCTTGATATGAACGTCAGCTATTGGATCTAAAGGGGTCAGATCATATAGTGATTGGGAGTGTTATTTGATCGGTGGGTTAATGGAGGGGCCCGATGGGATATTAACTACGGGTTAGGATAGCTTAATGATGTTGGGGGTGATATTATGGGAGGAATGAATTATTAATTAATCATTGTTTTATTAATTAATTCGTTTTGGTTTGGCAAGGGGTTATGGCTCTTAATTAGTCGTGGATCGACTAATTAATCCATTTAATTATTTACTATTATGGTATATATTTCAAACCATGGGGCGGGATATTTAACATTTTCGATTTTAATTAAGTATACGGAAAAGGCGTTTGTTTTTCGGGAGTTAAATATAATAAAAGTTAAATTTAATATGAAACAGAAGCAGTAAAACAATTTGTGCTAAGTATAATGTATTTGATATCTACTTATACATCCATATTTACACATCATAACTTAGGCTTAATGCTTTTTGTGGGTTTTTATGTAAACAAAAGGGGCTTTAGGTAAGGTTTATTACTTTCCCTAGGTAAATGGTAATTTCCCCTTAGGAAAGGGGATTTTAGGTGAGATGAATGCTTATGAAGGGAGTAAATGTTTGTAAGGGGGTTATAGTACTTAAACCTTATAATTTATTGCGTTGAGGGCTTAGTCCCTCTAGAAGTTAGAGAAATGCTCTAAGCCCCTTTAACATAAAGTTTTAGGCACTTTGACTTTTGCTTGTGGGGAATTAGTGAAAAAGTAAAATGAATGGGGGGAAATTAATCACCTGATTTTGTAATTGTTCCATGGTCATCCAGACTTTAAATGACACGATTTTATTCAATAAATCACCATAATTCTGCAACCATCCAACTACTTACCCATCTACTTATCCTACCATTTTCTCTACTCTTTATTTTAGGGTGCACTTAAGCTGGCAAACCCTTATCAAATCTTTTCTTTTCTTTTTACAATAGAAATCTATCTAAATCTATCCTTATTACAGCCAAGGGCTTAGATTGAATTGTTGAGCTACTTTTATTTACTATACCTGTCTACTTATCTGCCAAGATTAAACAGTTTGGTCAAATTTTATTTTCTATCCCTAAGCATGAAATTCAAAACATGGAATAACCCAGATTAAACTATTTGGTTACCATGGAGTGTGGCATAACAACAATTTGCACACAATCATTATTGTCCAAAAAGTAAAAGAGGAGCAGGATTTGGTCTTACACACTTTCATGGTCTTCTACTTTCCTTGGGGTTTATATTTTTCATCTTTTTTGACCTTTTTCATTCTTTTTGTCCTTTGATTTTTCTTTTAGAACATACCCTTTTTACATTTTTATATTTCTATTTTATTTTTTTACAAATATGGAAAACGTTTGCAGAAAAGAAAATATATGTACATATTATAGTTTTAATCTCATCTATTCATATACTATGACACCTATTGGTATAGGAACCTAACACATACCTTTAACCAACGCCTATGTATAAGTCCATTTGGTTCTTGTTTTCTTCAACCTATTAAAGGCATCAATTTGTGATACCATAGATTTAATGATTTTGTTCTCTACAATATAGAGAGATTAATAGGTGAGCCAAAAGGGAACGAGGATGAGGAGGCTAACCCTAGGGTAATGTAAAACTCTTAGAAGAGATAAGGGGAGTGAAAGTTTTGTTAGAAGTAGTGGAATTCTGGAGACAACGGGATCCTGAAAGTGGAGATGTTAGTGAGGCCGAAGGGGAACCTAAGCAAGAAGGGGCAACACCTGTTGAAGAAGTTTCTAAGTTTAGGTTGTTGAGAGACTGTTGGGATCAAGTTCAAGGCTAAAGCCTGAAATATACATTTATGATGGAAATTTGAAAGATGAGAATCTAATAGATTGAATTAGTGAGATGGAAAAGCATTTTGAGTATGAGTAAATTAGGGAGGATAAGGGAGTCAAGTTTGCAGTGACAGGTTGAAAGGTCATGCTGCACTATGGTGGGAAAATGTACAGGCTAAAATAAGGAAGAATGACAAACCATTGATCAAGAGTTGAGATAGAATGGTGGCAAATATGAAGAATAAGTTCTTGCCTAAGGATTAGTAGCTAGCTCTCTATAAACAAATGAAAAATATTAAGCAAAATATGATGATAGTGAGGGAAAACATTGAAGAATTTTACAAGGTAAACTTGAGAGTAGGATATGTAAAAGATAGCCTAGCGAAGACAAGAAGGTATATCAATTCTTTGAGGTTTGATATCCAATATGAAATCAACATACTTTCTCTAAGGACAATCGAAGAAGAATACCAATGTGCCTTGAAGGAAGAAAAAAACATATCTTGGAAGCAAATCTCTCGCAGATGACATGGTTTTTCCAGAGGGAAAGGACAGTCAACAGGAAGAAGGAAGCTTCCAGTGCAAAATAATGATGAAGGAAACTCAAATCAGCAATGGAAGTCATAGAAAGAAGGTGGAAACAAAGGATGAAGACCTTATTAGAGAGTTATAGGTAGAGGAAGAGGTGGAGGTATTGTCCACTGGTGTTACAGATGTAAAAATTTGGGTCACTAATCTTTTGAATGTGTTGAGAATGAAAATGTAGGACAATGAGGTGCATACATATCTCAAACTGAAGCATCAGAGGCACCAATACTAGAGGTGGGGAATGTGCCAGACACTACAAAGGTGTTGATGACACACAAAGTCCTATTAAAACCATCAAAGGAGGTTGTTGAACTAGTTCAAAGAAATTCCTTATTCAAGACAATGTGTAAGGGAAAAGGAAAATGTGGAAAATTGGTGATCGCAAACAGAAGTATGGACAATCTAGTATCCCATGAAATGGTGGAAAAAATTGGTTTGAAAAATATTAATCATCGCACACCTTATAAGGTATCATGGTTGCAAACAGGACACCAATTGTTGGTGCATGAGGAAATCGAAGTTGAGTTTCAGATAAGTAGGTGTAAGGACAAGCTACTCTATGACATAATTCCAATGGATGTTTGTCACATTATTTTGGGTCGCCCATGGCAGTTTGATGGGCAAGTGAAACATGATGGAGAGAAAAATTATTATATGTTTGAAAAGGATGGCATCACACATACTCTTGTACCATTGAAGGAGGAAGGTATGATTGAAACAAGCAGCCCAAAAGCATTGCTTCATTTTGGAAAGTAATTTGTACAACATATGGAATAAGAAGAGGTAAGCTATGCAATGGTTTGCAAGCCAAAGGTGTTACTTCTACACACTCAAATTGCAGATTTACCTATTAAGTTTAAGGAGTTATTGCATGAGTTTCATGACATTGTAGTTGATTAATTTCTGAGTGATTTTCCACCCAAAATAACCACCAGACATCACATAGACTTGGTGCAGGGAGCAAGTCTTCCGAACAAGGTTACATATTGAATGACATCCAAGGAGAATGAGGAAGTGAGGAAGCAAGTCCAAGAATTGTTGGACAAAGGACTGATAAGAGAAAGTTTGGGTATGTGTGTTGTACGTATGGTACTAATTCCAAAGCAGGGTTGAGAAAGGAGAATGTGCATTGACTCTAGAGATATCGATAAGATCACCATTCATTACAAGTTTCTATTGCCACAGATGGATGAGATGACGGATTGGTTGTGTGCAGAAACTTACTTCTCAAATATTGACCAGAAAAGTGGTTATCTTCTAATTCGAATTAGAAAAGGAGACAAGTGGAAGACAACTTTCAAGACAAATGATAGCTTGTATTAGTGGATGGTCATGCCTTTTGGCATGTGAAATGAACCTAGTAGCTTTATGTGGTTTATGAATGAAGTCTTGAAGGAGTTCATTGGTAAGTTTGTCATGGTTTATTTGGAGGACATTTTAACTTTTAGTTAAACCAAAGAAGAGAGCTTGAGATATTTGAAGTATGTTTTAGAAATATTTCAACAAGAAAAGTTATTGATTAACATGAAGAAGTGTCCTTTTATGAAGAGTGGGCTTGTATACCTATGCTTTTTTCATTTCTAAGGATGGATTGAAAATTGATCTGGAGAAGATAGAGAAAATTATACACTCGCTCTCACCTAAAAACATTTTTTAGGTGAGAGTTGTTCATGTCTTAGCCAACTTCTAAAGGAATTTTATTAGGAATTTCAGTGGTATTTGTGCACCTACCATTCACACCATCAATAAGGATAGGAATCCATTTTATTGGACAACAAAAAAAAAAAAAATTATTGAAGAAGAAGATCACTGAGAAGCCGGTGTTGAAGTTTCTAGACTTCGATCATCCCTTTGAAATAAGATGTGATGCTTGTGCGACAACCATTGGAGCTGTACTAATTGATGAAGATAAGCCGATTGAATATTTCAATGAGAACTTAAATGATTTTAAATAGAAATAATCTTCCTACGACAAATAATTTTATACAGTGGTTCAAGCTTTGAAGCATTGGAGGCATTACTTGACGCCTAAGGAGTTTATGTGATGTACATGGATATTTTTTCCTTACAATACATTATGTGACAACATAAGTTGAATCATAAACATGCAAAGTGGGTGGACTTCCTTCAAAGTTTAATTTTTCATTTGAGGCAAATTAGTGGGAAGGAAAATAAGGTTGCAGATACCTTGAGTAGGAGATGTTTAATCATGCAGTAAAGTCAAATACAATTTTTGGGCTTTGATTATTTGAAGGACTTATATGAAATTGATGCTGATTTCAAAAAAGATTCTGTAGCATGTAATAATCTAGTCAATAGGGACATAAGTCCATGGAAAGAGTTTATGTTGCAGGATAGACTATTGTTCAAGAATAATCAGCAATATATCCCTAGTTTCTCAATGAGGGAAAACTTGGTCCAAGAAAATCATAACGGCGGGAAAAGGGGCTTCACTACGGGAGAAATACCATACCACATGGGTTCATATTGGGGGATATATATTTAGTAAAAAATGACAAAATATATTGGTGGATATATAAGGGCTAAAGGATTTTTATATTGGCAAGTATAAAAAATGGAGCTCGAAGTTAATGAACAAATTTAAAGAGGTATAAAAAATGTTAATGGAAAAA
The DNA here is from genome assembly GCA_000404065.3 of Pinus taeda. Classification (NCBI taxonomy): domain Eukaryota; kingdom Viridiplantae; phylum Streptophyta; class Pinopsida; order Pinales; family Pinaceae; genus Pinus; species Pinus taeda. The sequence continues at coordinate 15,154 of APFE031173599.1, read as the reverse complement.
TGGATACCTACAATATATAGAGAGAGTAGGGGTCTTTTAAATTGGGAAGGCACATTGGGTTTGTATTGGTATGGGTTTAAATAATGTTATTTGTAGAGGCATTTCCTGATATGTAGTCAAATTATGGGTATTTTTTATTATGTCATGAACACACGTGATATGTTAGAGGTTCATTCAGTGAAGCTCCCTTGATGGCGGGTTTGTTGGATGCATTGGTGTTGAGAAAACACTTGGGTTGTTGAGTTTCGTCTATTTTTGGCCTAAGATCAAGGTAGATGTATAAAGGTATGTGAATAAGTGTATGATATGTCAACATTTGAAAAAGAGGAGTCAAAATGTTGGACTGTACATGCCTTTACCCATTCCCAACAGACCTTTGGATTTGGTGAGTATGGAATTTGTTCTTGGTTTACCAAGAACCCAATGAGGTAATGATTTAATCATTGTATTTGTGGATGATATTCAATCATTGATGCTACCCATGTGACTAATTTGTTTTTCGATGAGATTGTTTGGTTGCATTATTTTCCAAAGTGTATGATATCTGATAGGGACAAAGTATTCATATGACATTTCTAGAGGACCTCGTGGAAGAAAATTGGCACTAAGAAAATTTTTAGCTTAGCCTATCATCCACAGTCTGATGGGAAAAAAGAGTTTGTGAACATGCGTTTGGGGAATGTGTTGAGACTTTAGTAGGCGAATGATCCAAGCAACGGGATCATGTACTAGCCCAGGCTAAATTTTCCTATAATTACTCACCCAATAGAAGCACAGGAAAAAGTCTGTTTTATATCTTGTAGAGCATTCATTCGAGAGGAATTTGTGAGCGAAGTGACTTAGGGAAGCTCGAGCATAGAATTGATGATGGAGAGGATTTTGCAACAACCATGAGTGAGTTTCTCGAGCAAGTAAAATATAAATCACAAGACACGAGCTACAACTACAAGAAACTAGTAGATTTACACAGGAAAGAGGTAAACTTTGGAGTGGGAGACGTGGTCCTAGCCCACATAAGAGAGAAGAGATTTCCAAGGGGAGAATACAATAAATTTAAAATAAAGAAGATAGGACCTTGTAATATCCTCTACAAGATTTCAGAAAATGCTTATGAGTTGGAGTTACATCTAGGCATTGGAATTTACCCCATTTTTAATGTAGAAGATTTGTAGTCCTACATAGCTAGTGATGCAAATCAAACTTCTATGATTATTGACCAATATGAAGGAAAGGAGAAAAAATGGTTGAAACAAATGCCCGTGGAAAATAATTGAAAGGCTTAATATATTTTGGATACATGTTCTCTAAGAAGACCAGAGGAAAGAATACATGGAGTATCACGTGAATTGGAAAGATTATTTGATGCAGGATTCTACTTGGGTGAATGAAGCAACATTAGATAAGAAGGTCATTCTGTAAAAGAAGTTATGAGCAGGAGTTCATAAATTTTTCTTTCTTAGGGAGTCTCATGTAGGTGTGTTAGGCTCTGAACATAAACAAGATAAGTTATTGAAGTCAAACGAAGAGCCTAGCAATGTTATGGTTTTATCACATGACAAGGCTAGAAAATTTTAAAGTCTAATTGTGAAAATTTATGTATATTTAGTTAAGAGTAGTTAGGAGCATCTAGTTAAAAGATATTTTAAATAGTTAAGGATAAGATTTGATATTTCGTAGGGAGTTAGAGTTGATTAGATTAAAAATATATCTTGTTTCCTGATATTGTGGAATGAGGAAATTGGTTCACATCAGGGAACTCATTTCTTGGACAATATTTTAGTTTTGGGGGAAAAGTGAAAATTCTTCTTTAAGCTTTTGTTTGTGACAAGGGTGCACTATTTTGTTCTCTGTGTGGGACTAAAGTTAATAGATAAAAAAAATAATACATATGTCAGATCAATATGTGATTATTGATCCTCAATCTATGTGAGTTGGATGTGGTATGTGGAGTTAACAGTTAAGTAAAGAACACCCTTGGAAATGTGTTATTGATCATCAAGTTGAATTTGTAAGTGTGCATGAGATAGTTAGTTGTATGTGCATTTGTGAGGTTTGTTAATAGTCATATTAATATCTGTAAATTGAAATGGATGTGGACCATATTCTCTTTTTTCTTTACATTTGAGTGTTACTAGAATATAGACCTAGAGAACCATATTACAATTAATCTTTTAATCACATTGCTTTTTCATCAAACCTTATGTATTCGAAAGAGTCATTTACGTTACATGTTTAATAATCCAGAGCACTCGGTATTAAGCAAAGAGAAGGGAATTTCGCAGGAGGAAAATTGTCATCGAACTTACAAGACAATTTCATGTCAAAGCAAGAAGAAATTCAAAATTTCTCTATATGGGTTTTGGGCAGCACATGGTCTATTTGGTGACCCATGTGCGGCTTTCTAATAAAATCCTTTATTGAGGAGTCTCAAGATGATTTATAAACTATGTTTTTCTGAGTGCGTGAGTGGTAAAAATGATCTGTTAAAGTCCATACTTTTGACCAACACCCGTGTATAAGTCCATTTGGCTCTTATTTTTTTTAGCTTGTTAAAACCATCATGTTTTCAACTAGAGCTATTCTCTCCCCAATATACATAAAGATAACACTTGTTGCTCAAAACAAGAATTATATCCACCATTGCTGAAAAAGTAAATAAACCATAAATGATATAAAAACCACTTCGCATAAAAATATCATTGCAGCATTGTTATAAATATAATTTTTAAAAATTTGGATCATAAGCAGTCACTATATAAACTAGTTTTTAGTTATTTCACATATTCAAAATTTGTGTTACAATGATGCGATAGACCCTTGCATTTCCTTCATTTTTTTGGATGTTTTTTGATGTCAGATATTCAAAAAGTATATTCCACACACTTGATGAAACCCCATGATTTTGTAAAATATTCTCACACAACCCTCTCATGCGAGTTGAATACACTATTACAAATTTTCAATTAGACATGTAGTTCATTTTCGTGTTTCCAACTATTCATCATTGTTGCGTAGGCTTTCTTTGCAGCAGATCCGGATATGTTGGAAGTAGAAAATGATCACATGACTGTTGAGGAATATGGTTCAAGTTTGAGCATATCTACTCTGATGAAGGTGACTAGATAGTAATTTCCATGTTTAATTAAAGGATCATAAGTAATGGTGTAAGACAAAAAACTCTTTTAGGCATGTAAAAATAAGTGTAATGATATTCATTTGAATACATGGCTTCAAGAAACATAATTGATTGAATATGATATAACATATATGGATAATAATACTTATGGAATCTCAAGTAACTCAAAAGTTATTTTAGTTATTCAAGGTGAGTCTCTTGCTCAAATTCCTTTGAAAATTTAGAAACACGTGCATGCTTTCCTTTAGTTTCTATTTATTTTTTTTAGATCCTTTGGGAATTCAAGGTAAAATTGTAAGAAGACGAGGAACCTTGAGGTATTCAAGTTTGTAACCTTTTGTTTTCAAGTCATTAGAGTGAAGTTTTTTTTCTTCATACCAATGCTTGAAAGCGATGCACATATCATTGTCGTCTCCCAACATCAATATATACACGTCTCCTTGAATTTGATTTAGGTAATTTTATCTCTTTCATGATTTTAAGCTGAAACAATTGAAGGCCCAAACATAATTGGCACCTACGTAGCCATTGTGCTCTGGAAGGTCCATGGTGCCCACTTATGAATTTTCAATCCATTCAAAAAGAGTTGTTAAAAGGTAAACGTCAATTATCATGTCTCTCTATATAAAAATATGGGGGCTATTTAGATGAAAAAAGTTAATCAAATGTTGGGCGTTAAACATCACCGAGGAGAAATTGGAGTTGTGTCTACTAGATTTCATGGCCAACTTCAAAATGTAATTAGATTAATTACAATAAACATAAAAGAAAGATTACAATAAACATAAAAGAAAGATAGTAGAAACAAGTGTGCAATTTTCTCCTTTTATTTTGGGATAACACATAGATACTTGTTCCATTTCCTTGAGCTTTCCCTTCCATCAACCATTCATGTCTCAAAAGATACCTAACAAGGTCAATAGTTGCTAGAGTGAATTGATCATAGATGCATCATCCCTTTACATCCCTTTAGTTGCTTTCTCTAGAATTTTCTTAATAAATATCCAAATGAATTATATTTTAATATAGTTTAATTGTTGCTAAAATTATCAAAATCTCAAAATTGCTAAAGTTTCTCATGTGAGTTGATTTTCTTGGAACATTTTGCATATTCGTTATTTTTAAGGAATGGAAATTCAAAATTTGCGAGATTTGTAAATTTAATGGTAAATTGGCCCTTGCCATAGTCGAGATTCAATGACAAGTTAACCTATGGAATGCTTTATATTTTTCCAAGGCTTAAATATGAATCATCCCCTAAACATAAGTGACAAACAAACATTTTTCAAAATTGAAGTAGGGCAAGTTTAATAGTGAATTTTATCATAATTATTTTGCATTTCTAGTTTTTCGAGTTTGAAACTGAAAGAGAACTAGGTGAAAGAGAGAGGAAAGTTTTCAAATTTTAGCGACAGGGAATATTGACATAATGAAACGTCCAAGAGCATGTTACACATTGACAGATTCAATTAGATTCGTTTAGATGCTCTTAGATTCATTATTGAGTAGATTTATTGAAATGTGTAACATGATGCTGCAGAATGCATTATGACAACAAACCATTAAGCTAAAGTTTGAGATCTGTATTTCCTCTCTTTCATGTGGTTCATGTCCAGGTTAAAATTCAGCAATAATAAAATTTGGAAAATAACTAGCAATGTGAAATAATTATGATAAAATTCAATTTTAAGTGCTCACTGTTTTGATTTTGCAAAATGTTTGTTTGTCTCCTCTATGCATGAGATGATTCAAATTAATGTGCCCTAACATAATTGAAACCATGGTATTTACTAATTTTTGGTTGAATCTAAAATATGGAAAGGTCCAATTTTCCATTAAATTTATCAAATCTATCAAATTTTAAATTGTGAGTCCATAAAACTCACCAAAATTGAAAAATTTTGAATAAAAATACTCAATATGTGAAGTGTTAATTTTTTTGACATTTTAATAATTTTAGCAATAATTAAACTCGCTTAAAATATAGTCCATTCAGATATTTATGAAGAAAGGTTTAAGAGGAAATAACTTTAGCGATGTAAAGGGATGATGTAGCTCTGAAACAAATATCTCTAGTTCAGTTCACTCTAAGAGCTATTACGTGACATGAATAGCCAATGGAAAGACATGCTTAGGTAAAACAATGGCCCAGTATTTTTATGCTATCCTAGAATAGAAGGAGAATATTTCACAGGTGTTGGTTCTATCCGACATTTATGTTTCTTATAATCAGTCTAAGTAAAATTTGACATTGGCCATGAATTCTATCATAAACAACTCCTATTTCTCATGCCTAATATTTATGTTCAAAGATTTGATTAATTTTCTCATCTAAATAGTCTGCATATTTTTATACAGATACATAGAGACGTGGTAATGAGAATGAATGTTTCAAGAATGCTTTTTGAAATGATTGGGAATTCTTAAGTGTGCAACATGGACCTCCAAGATCACACTGGTCATATAGGTTTCAATTACGTTTGATTCTTCAAATTTTCAATTTTGAAATCATGAAGGAAAAATACAAAAAGACCATAAAGAAATGCAAGGAATCATCTATCTCTTGATTTTGGGAGAAGACAAGGATTTGTCCACCATTGTTTTCAATTGTTAATATGAAGCAATAGAGATTTCACTGTAATGAATTCAAATAAAAGGTTACAAACTTGTATACCTTAAGTTTCCCTTTGTTGCTTAAGTTTGTCCCTTGTACTCCCAATGGAACTAAAAAAAATAAAACGCAAAAAATTAAGGAAGGAATACAATTGTTTCTAAATATTCAAAAGAATTTGAGGAAGACATTCACCTTGATTGATTGCAATGACCTCAAAGTTACTTAGGATTCCATAAGTCTTATTTTCCATAGATGTTACATCATATCCAATCAATAGTGGTTGCTAAAACCATGAATTTAAAGAAACATCATTACACTTATTTTTGCATGCACAAAAAAATGGTTTGTCTTACACCATTAGTCATGATCTTATACGTAAACATGGGAATGGTTGTCTAGTCACCTTCATCAAAGAACACATGCTAAAATGTGAACCATATTTCTAGTAGTCATGAGGTCATATACTACTTCCAACATATTCAGATATGCTCTAAAGAAAGTAGTGGAAAACAATGATGAAGGGTTGGAAACAAGAAAAAGGAACTAAATGTTTACCTGAAAATGTTGCAAAAATGTATTTGATTTCCATGATAGGGAGATAGAAAATTTTACCATTCCTTCCACCTTGACTAAAAAGGGTTGAAAATTCATTGGTTTTATCTCATGAAATATGATGCTGCAAAACAAAAACAAAACATAGAATAAGTACAAACAACAATTACACATAGGTCTAAACTGTCAACACCAAATTATTATTTTACTAATTAAAAATAGGAAATACAATGCAATTAGCTCATCTCAATAAAATGGATCTAGCAACTATGAAACAAAAGTGTTAAACTACAAAACATCCCTTTACAAAAAATTATGAACAACTACACAAAATTCTAAAATTTCAATACTTCATCATTTTATTATTAATTAAAGGCTGAGAAACACAATTAACTTAACTCCTAAACACACTCATTGAAAAGTGATTAATTATCTCTCTACTTCCCTTATTTCATAGAAGAATATTTCCTAAGATTTACAAAATAAAAACATCTTAAAGCACAATACCTAGTTAGATTACATAATCCTAGCCCTAAATATACCTAGGATAAAGTGCCTAAATTACATGAGAGAACTTATCTAGAATAAAGAAAATCCTATCTACAAAAGTGCACTCTGCTTTAATTCTTGAAATTGTCTATACTATTCAATAAAGGTTGGACTATTGGAAGAACTAAAGCTTGCCAATGTAATTTTATTCAAGAAGATTAATTTTGAGAAATCCTCTAACTAAGTGGGATGGAAATTCATTATGGCTCAATGGGTTTCTTCCCAAGTCTACGAGAGAAACACCAACCTTATCGTCAGATGCTTCAAAAAAATTATGATCAACAAGGCCAAATCTAAGTCCTCTGGTCCATGTAATTATTTATGGAAGGTTGATCCCTAGCCCTAGTTTTGTATATGCTATTTTTTGATGCATTGATATCTCTTGTTGAACATAAGACTAGTCTTAGGCCCATCAGGGCATCTTTCTAACCCAAATATATCGGTATCTTATCACGAGCACAATTAAAAAATTCTATGATCCTTTTGCTACCCAGATTCGAGGTAGGAGAACACATTGCAATGATCATACTTGATAATCCTTGTAACTATGTATTTTGGCCACCAAGAGTCATGGATAGAGACTTTACCCATTAAATTTCAAGCCTTTATTAAAAATATGTGGAATGAAGTTCTAGCCAAAATGAATAGACACATGGTTTATTGGTTGATTAAGTGTATAAATGTTCTAAAATACTAATAGGAACCCATGCATTTTATTCTTCTTGTCGGTGCCACATCAAAGAAGGTTTCCAACCCACTGACCAACTTATATAACATTTTCTTATGGCCACCTACAAAAGGGAGAAGAGCCATTTTTAGAGTTAAATGGGAGATTCATTAGTTGAGGAAGAATATGGGATGTCTTAGCTTGACTAGTACTACAAAGAAAGGTTTGATCATTTATGAAAGTTTGATTGTCAAGTGATTTCAAGGAAATGAAAGTTGGAAAAAACTTGTAAGATATAACATTGCCAAAGTTTCTCCCAATTGTGGAATGTCCTCCTTTATTCCAAATTAAATTGGTTACAACTTGATTAGGAGATCTCCCAAGAATACCTCAAATATGAGTTGTGTCTGCTAGTAGACAATCCATAGTGATAAAGTGAGAGCCAATCGAGAACATAATAGGATGGACCAACTCTTCTGAATAAGGGGAAAATATAGGAAAAGAATCTATTTGGGACACAGTCATTACCATCCATTACACCTTTTCATATATGCATTCCTTGGAATTGAATTTTGTCACCTAAGGGATAGTTGTGAGAATATATTAGATAAAATACAACTTCATATCCTAACAGGAGTTTGTAATATAATTTTATCTTAATCAAAATTCAATATTATGTGGCAAGAAGAGATTTTAGGTGTACTAAATTACATTTGATAAAATAAGCATCTAGCTAGCCTTACATCATGAGCACCACAATCCAAAGACATTTTTCAGTTAATTCTTTCATTCTTTGGGATGTACATGAGGGGAACATAAAAATATCAATTACTAATGAGGTGATATGAGGCTAGAATTTCCGCCCATAACTACTAGTGATATTCTATAATCCCCAACTAACTCTGAAACATGAGTATTTACACAACTATTTCAAAAATTTATTTTGAAGAGTTCTAAATCTAAAATTACCTTCTTAAGAATTTACATGTGCAACATCAATTGTTCCAGCAAATATTTATTTATATATAATATATAATATATATATATATATATATTATATATATCTATATATATATATACTATATATATATATATATATATGAATATTATAACTTTAGAAAATCAAATTAGATGGAAATGGTATTTAACTTAAACCCACTAAAGATTGATTAAGGTTGCATTGATTTTATCTGTTCCAGATTAGTAATGGTAAGGAAACAATCAAAATGTTTTGATAGGAATGATTATAGTAGTAATATAGGATGGAGATGATACTCACACTAATCATTTAACTTATCTTGCAAATTCTTATGCCAAATCTATCAACATCATCATTGGAATAAATAGATGAAAAATAAAACATAGCGTCAAACCATGCTCTCCTTTCACAACCACTTATTCAAAATATACACACATTTTGTTTGAAGTAATGTACAATCAATCCTAGGAGACTCACATATTTTACATTGTAAATGTTATTGGAAAATATAAAACAATTCTTGAAATGTTATCCTTACAACATGCTATGATTTCAAAATGCCTATAATCATAGAAAATTGGAAATTACAACTATTCTTCAATTATATCCTTCATGAATACAGTTGTAAGCAATATAGGAAAAATAAGGTTTTTTTATAACCTTTAATAAAACCTTGTAAATCGATTTGGTTGAATAATATTTCAATTTATTAACTAATAAATTTCTATCACCAATCCAAATGTTCCACTTGGATCCTATCTATGTCTCTTGGGCATCTCTAGTTATTGTAGTTGCAACCGTCGACTCGGAATCTTTGTACAATATAAGAGAATTCCATTATACTATGATTACATAGCATGAACATAGTCAACATAAAAATAACACATTAAAAACATATAATACAGTAATCAAATCAAATTAAATTGAAAACAAAAACATCACAAAAAACATGGAAAATCACTAAATATAGAGTTGTTAAATACCCAAGCATGTTGCAAAGGAGGAAGATCTATAAAATAATCCTCCATATGTATAGTATATCAATCCAAATCACATTAGAACCCATATTGGGATGTAATGTAACATACACATGAAAATATGGATCACTACCACTGAAAGTGCCATCATATATACCTGGAATGGTATGAAAACTACAATGACACTACATATGTCTATTTCCTTGAATTTCAGGCGTAAGAGTGAGTTATTTCACCTATATAAACATCCAAACACTACTCCATTAATAAATTGTGATGTCTATGTATGCCAATAAGAACATATTGGTTTCATTTCACTATGAAAGTCACATATGGGTATAGAGGATACATTGTTGGACTCAACCGAGAAAACAAGTGATGCATTGGTGAAGCGAGGAAAACCTCACCTGTTGAGGTGTTGAAACTGAAGTGCTTCATATTCATTTGTAGGGGCATTCAATTTATAATATGTCATTTTATTTTTTTCTTTTCTTTTCTCTTTTTACTTTTTTGGGTTGAAGAAACTCTTCTTCCTCTTCAAAGACTGCTCAAAATCGCTCATCCCACACGTGAAGTCATGTTGCATAATATATGCACAATATGAATATTGTTTTCATCATCCAATAATTTTTAACCAAACTAATCAATTTTTTAGTCATGCTAAATGTAGCAGAGGATGATTTAGAAGTAGTTCTAAGTTGCCAAATATCTCCTCTCTAGTCAATTGAATTCCCTCACATGTAGATAAACATTGTGACTAGCCATGCCAATTGTTCTAGAATTTTCATCAAGATATACTGCCTCTCTAGAATTTTCATCAAGATATATTGCCTCTATATTTATCTTACGAGGTTCATTGTATGAATCTACCGATAGGGTCTCATGATTTAATAATGGATTTGAATCCATCAAGGGGGAATATCACTAATCATCTTTTATGGCACTAATCAGCTTTTATGGCATGATTGCAAATGTTGCCAAGAATAGACCATGGAAAATAATACGCTATAAAGTTTGTTTTATGCTAAGTGATAAGATATTACATATTTATCTTTTCGTTTTTCCATTGATAATGAAAATTGCTCCTATTTCTAGTAGCTATTCAAATATCCTTTTTTTTTCAAAATTTCCTTAAACTAATTTCTTCAGGCTCCATGAAATTATTTGTCTCATGATTCGTTCGTATGGGAAAAATTGACAAACCTTTATCACATCCCTTAGTGCAAAAACATTGAGCTAATGAAGATATCTCATTTGTATGAAAACAGGAGTAATGCGTTAAATACTATGTAAAATTACAAATTTTATCATCGGAAACCAAATTCTTATGGAAATAGGGAAAAAGCTTCTCTCATTAGAATGTTTTTTTGGAAGAATCCATTATTTCCAGCGACCACTTCATCATTGGAAATACATTTCATAATCAAACCTAGATCACTGAACTTATCTTCTCTATTTGTTTTTCAGGATTACTGGCCAATGAATCACCCATTTTAGCAATGCTAAAATTTCCTACATATGTCTTAGTGACACTTTCTCTATGTATCTATCTATCCGTATATATTAAAATATATTAGTTACTATAGACTTTGGAATAATTTTTTTTATTTTTATATTGAAATATTAATATGAAAAATATAAACTATTTTGTTTACCTTTAATTATTATTTATCTTTGTAAAATTGATATAAAAATATATTATCTAGCATATGTATTGAAATATTTTACTTATAATTCCAAAGGGAAACTGAAAATTTTTTACCATAACACTTTCACTTTGGATTTTAATACTAACAATGAACCTAGTAAGCATGATGAAAATGGGATTATTGAGGTTTTGTAATGGTTTTAATTAAAACTAACCAATTATGTATAATCATTTCTTTTTATCATAAATGACATTGTTCTTTATTTAGAGTATTATTTTTTAAAGATAAAACCACTCATTGCCCTTATACCAAGCTCTATAATGTAACACTCTACCCATAATACCACAAAAAGCTAAAATAAATTTTAGCTTTATTTTAAATTATTATTATTAATTATAAAGAAAATTAAATTCCAGTTTTATATGTGTGTGTTTAACCACATGCCCAAAATACAATAAGTAATTTTATACGATACTAATTAATATGACATTTTTTAATTAAAAAGATAAAAGAAGCCTAACTACTTTTTAGATAAATCTCACCCTTCCTTATATGAATATTAGAAAAAGAATATTCTAAAATTACTATGAGAAAGCTAAATGTTACCATTTTTTTTACTAATTATTAATGGTTAAACTAAAATTTATAAAATTATATTTCAAAATAAAATAAACACCCTAAAAACTAATTATAAATCATAAATACAATTCTGAATTGTGTATCCATAACCAATAACACCTCTATATACAAATAAGTCCAAGCAGTTCTGTATTCTAACCAATACTGTTCACACATAACGATCTCGATTACACGCAACTAAAAGCACAAATAAAATAAAATCTGAGAAGGAAAGAGTAATCTCCAATAAATGAACGACGGCCTAACGATTAGTAGCCAACTTTTAAATGAAAAAGTAGTGAATTTTTTTTTAATGCGAGAAGTATTTGTTTCTTACCTTTCCTCGATAGTCGACCTCAAACGGTAGGAGAGTTGAGTTGTATAGCCCTTTCGATCAGTTGGCGAATTGCAGGGCCCACGAAGTAATTACTTGCAGAGTGAGTACCACTACCATTTTAGCTTTAATAATCTGTTGGACTCTCTGCACAGTCTATTTAACATGCTATGCTAGTATGTTTCTTCAACTTGTCCTGAGGATGAACCACACTGGTTGGTTCGAAACGCGTCGACAAAAGTCTTTGTCATGTGATTTACGCTGAAGCTCTTCTTATAAATATGACTGATCACAGAAGCCTCAATTCTACAATCCATTGCTGTGCATCGTTTTCCTCTGCAACAACTCCACCATAATCTAATCTAGTGGACATTTGCCTAAACCACACAGGAAGACAAAAACGAAACTGGTGGAGAAGTTAAGTCACTGAATTCTATCTCGATAGACTCTGCCACCAACAAACACACGTATATCCTATTTATGGAATTTTTGGTAACGCTATGAAACGACAAAATTATTTGTGAATGGTTCTTTTGGTCACGCGTTACCTGTGAACTTGTATTGTTAAATGATTGTCAGAGTATTTGCGTGTATTGTTTATTTAGAGTTAGTTATTGGTCACGCACTCTTCATGTGAAATAACAAGCATCTATTTAGGGAATGATTCTGTTGGACACGCATTACTTGCGTGGTAATATTTTTGACTAGTATCCTTTTTTATGATTACACTTAGAAACCAGAAGCCATTCAATTAGCCTCACCTCACACATGTAGTCTAACCACTTGGTATAAAATATCATCGTAACATTATTATCAAGACAGTGGTTGAACAATTGGATCACCAAAAAACATTAAATAAAAACGCATACTTCGTTTAACAGGTTTTGGCATTTCCTTTATTTTCACATTAATTCGTAAGAGGAATTTGCATAGTTTGTTCACACTAAATATTCCGAAAATATATTCCAGTCACTCGACGAACATGGGCAATTTTCTAAAATATTATCATTAGTTATTAAAAATGAGCATGTTCAACTACATGTAGGTTCACGGAAGTGTCTAACAATCGTTTTTAGAGGGAATGATTCTGTTCAACTACATAAATTTTGGTCAAAGAAAGTGCGTTGTAAGCTTTCGAGTTCATGTTTATCATGACTTATAATTTGTCTATCATGGCTGATGTTCTATCATTTTTTCCAATTAAAAATTCTACATCTTTCTGGGTCCGATCAAGCAAACAAATTTTTTAATCAAACTACAAAAATCTATAAGGATCACATATAGATCAAAAAGTCACCAAAGATTATCTTGCCAAGGTTGTTCGGCATGTATTCATAAACCAATAGAATTTCCATTCCCGTAGCTCAACAACCTTACTGTTTATTCATATACACAAATTATCATCAAAAGTAAAAATAGTTGCCAAAAAAATCTCAAATTTACAGTGAAAACCTGGAAATCATGAAAGATATTGTTGACACCTAATCCGAAAGGGATGGGTGAACTGGACAGTCATCAAGAAGATGAACTGATCCGTCATGCTTGTATATATAAATATGTATTAGCTAAATGAATAATGCAATCAGTTTCTCTCACTCATTCATTCTGGAGTTACCCTCCCCTGACATGGTATCAGAGCACAGGTCCCAGAAATAGCTGTAACTCCTGCTGTCCTGAGAGCTGCTTAGTCCTGAGCACTACTCTGACATCTCTGACATTGAAGACTGCGTGCCTGGAGACTGCCGCTGCCTGCAAACGCCTGGAATTTCAATGCATTGAAATGCCTGAAATTGGTAACCGTTTCATGTTTAATTTTGGTCCGCTGCCTGTATTTTTTTTCCGCTGCCTGGAACGCTGCCTGTATATGAAATGATGTTTGAATCACCTGGTCCGCTGCTTGTTGAGTTTCTCAAGCATCCTATGCGTGGGAACATTGAGCCTCTTTAAACGTTTCTTCAATTCACGAGCCATGATGTCTCTGCTATCCGCTCAGTATGAGGTGGAGGAGAAATCCTTGATCCCCGCCAGACGCCTTCTGCAAACCTAATTTTCGTCGGCCTGTTGAGAAGCCTCGCCTTGCAGTTCACGTTTGCATTAACTCTGATTCAACATTGATCTTTACATCAGAAGTTGCAGTCATTTTTTTTTGTTTCGACATGGCCTTAATATGTGAAGATGCCGTGGTCTCACACTATTTGGATGCCGTCTGAAACTCCAACAACGGAACCGTATATGGTTGGGCAAAAATCCTTTGATATGTGGGTCATTCAAAAGTCGCATCGCAACACTAACTCTTGTTCGATAATTCTTGTTCTTGTTCGATAATTCTTGTACAGACCCAGGTTCGTTTGCCCGCTGGTGCAATAACAAAGAAATTTGTTGCGACAGTCAAAACATTTGTTACTCCCTGTAGGTTCCTGGCGCCTTAGACCACTCGGGTGCAATGGTGAAACGGAATTTTCTGTTGGGGAGGGCCGTAAGGGAACAATAATACGTTTTGTTTTCAAATCTGGTGTTGCAGGGCCCACGGGGCCAAATCTCAAACGTTTCGCTCAGTTTTCGATGCCTTTTTGTCCAGGATACGTTGTCACAGTGTGCGTGCAGATTAAGAACTGAAAATTCTGTCTAGCAGAATTATAAGTTGGAGAATTGTAAATGCGATTTCAATTGTTTTGAATTCGCTCTGAGTGCTTTACACCCATCACCAAAATATCGTAATATTTTTGCAGTGATACATGTACTAGAATTGTGAATATGGTGGTATATATGCTAATTTTTTGAGATATATATGTGGTTATATATGTAGCAGAATTTTAATGATTTCTTTCTCCGTAGAAAAATCATTTTTTAAAGCAGCAGAAGTCTTTTAAGAGCATTTTTTTCATCAGAAGTATATATCAGCAAAAGTTTTTTATATCAGCAGAAGCAACCTTTTACAGAATGCATTCAATCATCTCTATGATAGGAATAGTTCTCACTGGCAAGGAGAACTATCCTGACTGGTCCCGGATGGTACAACATACCCTCATTTTCAATGAGCTGTGGAAAGGAGTGTGTGTCGGAGAAGGAGACAGTGACC
>APFE031173596.1:66044-114640 GCA_000404065.3 Pinus taeda | reverse complement strand
AAAGCGTATTTCCTTCTGGCAGTTGCATGTGCCACATCCGTAGCTCGAACTGAAGTGCTACAAGAGGATAAGATAATGTTTATAGTCCAAATATTATTAAGAGCTAATAATATTCGACTATTCTATATTTAGAATGGCAGTCTAAAAATAGACTCCGCCCATATGTCTAAAAATAGAGGTCCATCTATTTTTACCAACATGACCAATCATCCATAAATAGCATCATGCAACCCATAAACCATGATCCATATGTCTAAAAATAGACTTTGCACCAAAAATAGCCTGCGGGACCACTTAGTGAAGGCGACTTCTTTTCACTAGGCTCCATCATCTTGTTGCATTTTCAACACAGACCAAAGATGATTCCTGAATGAAACCATGTGGCTGCTCCATGTAGATCTCCTCAGATAGGTCTCCGTGAAGAAAGGAATTCTTCACATCCATCTAATGTACTTCCCACCCTTGGGGCAACCACAATGGCAAGTGTAAGGTGTATGGAATCCATCTTTTCTACTGGAGCAAAGGTCTCGTCATAATCAATGCCATGCACTTGTTGGAAGCCTTTGGCTACTAGCCTTGCTTTCCGTCTAGCGATTTTCCCATCTGTAGCACTCTTGGTCCTATAGACCCATTTGCATCGGACAAGTTTCCTTCCTGAAGGAAGGGGGACCAGATCCCAGGTCTAGTTCTCGAGGAGGGAGTTATACTCCTCCTCCATGGTGGACTCCCAAGATGGATGCCCAGCAACCTTAGCATAAGACTGTGGATCAAAAGGCTGAACCAAATGACAATGCCAAGATGGTGATGGTTTAGTGGCAATGAGGGCAAGAGGAGGCTCAACAAACTTTGAGCTAGTCCTCTACAGATCATAATTAACCCCCACAAGACCATCTATAGCAGTTGGGTGGTCTTGTGCATATATCTCATGTAAGCTCCTTATTCTCTGATTTATGACAGGGGAATTTGATTTACTGCTAGAAACCCGATCTGGGCTTGGATGTGGATCATCATATGCATGCACTGGATTTGTATCTGAAGACTCTATCTCTGCATCTGCATGCTCTGTATGTGCATCTGACTGTACTGAGTCATCATCTCGAACATGAGGTAGAGAAAAGGTGTTTTCATGCGGCAATTGAGGTGCATGCAAGAGACTTTCCTCAAATTTGACACTTCGCTCAATGATGAGCTTGTCCGTAGAGGAAATCAAGAGTCGATATCCCTTCACACCATCAGGGTATCCAACAAAGATGTACTCAATGCTCTATGGATCAAGAGCTTTCCTCTTTTCAAAGGGGATCCTGGCCCATGCTCGGGAGCCGAAAACACGGAAGTGGGTGACCTCTGGTTTAGTGTCGCTCCAAGCCTCAAAGGGGGTCTAATCCTCGACAGACCTATGAGGAGATCTGTTCTGGATGTAGTTAGCACAATTAAGTGCTTTAGCCCATAGCTTATGAGGCAGTGACTTAGCATGCAACATGTAGGAAGCCATCTCTTTGAGAGATCGGTTCTTTTTCTCAGCAACTCCGTTCTGCTGCGAAGTGTATGGAACTGTGTACTGCAACTGTATGTCGGACTAAAGGCAAAGGTTCCGAAGTGCTATGTTAACATATTCCCCCCCATTGTCTGTACAGAGGGCTTTGATCTTTCTCTCTGACTGTGTCTCAACTAGTGCTTTGAAATCTTCAAAGTGCGCAAAAACTTCAGATTTGTTCCTGAGAAGATACACCCAAGTATTGGACAGTTGAAGTCATTGGCCTTGTCAGTGGATATGTCAAGTTGTTCAAGTTTAAAATAACTACCTAATGGGTTCCACAACCTCTCCTTTATCAGAGTTCTGTCATTGATGTAGTGTAGCAATTTAAAGAAGTTTCCAAATAGATTTGGGGAGTTAGTAAATTTATGGTAGCTAAATTTAAGAGAGTACACTAACCATAAACATTTGCGTAATGACTTCCACTACCTCGACTCCTTGGGAATTCTATTCTTGGGTGGGTGCTACTGATTTCGTATTTCTGTTCAGGAATTGTCTAAGGACTAGAAGGCGACTCTAGAAAAGAAGTTGATATTAGAATTCGACATCCTTCTCAGTAATGGAGAAGGATTTTTGTGCAAACTCCCTCTTTCTTGTCATTTTTCATTGCCATGACTATTTTGATTATGATTTCCCGTGGCCTTTATGTGAAGAAACGATAGATGAAATACAAACAATTTATAGTGGTGATAATTTTAATGAGTTGCCTTGGAAAGTCAACTGTAATTGTGGGCCATACGGAGGTGGATGTTCATGTTGCTAATGTGTTCATGAAACTGGTCTCTATATCAGATGTTGTAGATACTCAAGTACCTCTCTTCTCTCCCCACCCTCAGAACCATGTACTTCCTATCATGCTGGTTTTATCTTCACTGTTGCATGTTCTATTATGAATGATAGGATGACCTCTACATGTCATTTATCCACTATTGCATGCCCCGTGGCTTCAACCCCTGTTAGTTGTCCAACTTCATTTCCCGTAGTCTCTACCCTTCCCCTAAAAATGTGTCCCTCATGAAGGATTCTTCATCAAAGTCCTATGCCAGTCACAGATACAATTTGTGCTCTTTAGACAAGCAACCCATAGGTCTCGATGGGGGTTTAGGTATATCATCATCTCCCAATTTTGTTAAAGCTAGCAGAGGTAGACAATCACATATGTCCAAAGCTATCCATAAGGCTAGTTGAAGGAAGGCAACTTTCCATTGACATGGTTCTTAGAGTAAGAAGCAACCTGGATATGGTTACCAAATGAAGTGGCTATCCTTTAATTATAGAGGGTTGGCTAGCCCTGATAAAAAACTAGCCCTCAGAATATTAATTGTGTCTGAAAGATTGCATGTAATTTTTCTTTAGGAGACATTAGGGTATAGCGATCAAATTGTATCAATACTTGAAGTTATGAATCTGGGGCGGACATTCCATGCCCTAGATGTAAAAGGGAGATCGGGAGGTATGGATATGGGGATTAATGGTAGAAAAATGAAATTTTTGAATGTTTGGGGACAGGAGGGTTCGCTCGTGGTAGACGTGTTATCAAAAGAGATAGGTCTGGAATTTCAGTTGATTAATATTTATGACCCATATCACAACACAACAGAGTATTGGGAGGATCTCCTACGTGCATATTTCATGCAAGTGGACAATTTAATCCTAGGGGGGAACTTCAACTTTTCCTTGGGTCTTGTCAAGTCTTGGGGACATAACGCTTAGGTTGACTCTTTCACTGAATTTTTTGAACAAATGATTGAATCCAACAGACTCATTGATATTGAATCTGCACGTACACTTCCTACTTGGATAAATCATAGAATAAGCACCGCCTCATTAGCTAGACGCTTGGATAGATTTCTCATCAAGGAACCCTGGATGGAAAAGTTCAATATGCTTACACAGTATGTCGAATCGGGGGGTATTTCATATCATTCTCTTATTTTTTCTGGAAATTTCCGGAAGGTCTCCTAAGTCGCGTGCTCCCTTTAAGTTTAACTCGACTTGGTTAGGAGATGAGGCTTTTCACGGTTTGGTTAAAACAGAGTGGCATGCATGGACCCCTTCTATGTATATCTCACCAGTCGAACATTTGGCAAAGAATCTTCATCATCTCAAAAAAAGGATGATTGAGTGGGAAAAGGCAAAGAGGAAAAAGGATGTGGAAGCTCTCTGTAAAATTGAAGAGGAATTAGCTAGCCTAGAGGACCCTGTTAATGGTGGATTTGTATCTCTGGAATCAAAACAACACGTCACCCATCTTGAGGCAGATAAAATCAAGTTGTTAAGCGAAAGAGAAGAAACATGGAGACTTAGAAGCACAACAATATGGATGCACTCCGGAGATGACAACACTAAATTTTTTTAGCAGTTTTCCAAAGGTAGAATATCCATTAATATTATTTGGTCCCTTCAAGATGAGAATGGTAATTATTCTCAGACATTCAGAAGTCTTGCTAACCTTGGCATTCAACACTTTGATAGTTTGTTTAAAGCCCAATAGGATACCTCTCTGGCAGAAATCATCAAGGTGGCCACCCTTTTCCATCGATTTTTTAATGAAGAACAAAAGGAAGACCTGTTTGCCCTCGTTTCAATTGGTGAATTGGAGGCAGTATTGAAGTGGTTCAAGAAAGACAAGAGTCCAGGTCCGGATGGGTGGTTGATTGAATTCTACCTTACCTTTTTCGAGCTAATTGGGAATGACCAACTAATATTAATCGAAGATTGTAGAAAGAATGGGAGAATGTATGAGGCCTTCAATGCTACTTTCATTGATTTAATCCCTAAATCTGATAATCCTATCATCTATAATGATTTTAGGCCTATATCATTGTGTAACTGCATATTTAAAATCATCGCTAACAAAATCAAGCCCATCTTATCCTAGCATATTTCTATGGAACAATTTTCCTTCTTAGAAAATAGGCAGATCCACAAAGCCATAGGTATTACACGGGAGGGCCTCCATTCCATAAAAGTAAAGAAACTTAAAGGAATGATTCTGAAAATTGATTTATCAAAAGCCTTCTCTAGGGCAAGCTGGTTGTATCTCTGGATGTTATTGACTCATTTAGGATTCCAAGATGATTTTATCAATTAGATTATGTGTTGTGTATCCACAGTCTCTTACAACATTCTAATCAACGGATCGGCTACAAACTTCTTTCATGCTAAATGAGGTCTCAGGCAAGGATGCCCATTATCCCCTTTATTTTTTCAGTTATTCATGGAAGGTTTTATTATATTGATAATAGCCGATAGGGAGCGCGGGAGATTTAAAGGGATCAAGATTGCAACAAACATATCGTTGTCCCGCCTTATATTTATTGACAACGTCCTCATTTTTATGAATAGAGCTATTAGTGACTCAACTGTGCTTTCCAGCATTCTTAATATTTTTTGTAAGGTTATAGACATGGAAACCTATCAAGGAAAATCCACGTTATCTGCATCGGAATGTTCTCCATATGAAATCATCTATGCTTCACAAAGGTTCCCCTTTAGGTAGTTAGAATTTGAAGAAGAATTGAAGTATATTGATTTTTGGCTGAAACCAAATAATTACAAAATAACAGAGCGGTCATGGCTGATTGCTAAGATTGAAAGTAGACTAAAAATTTGGCATCATATATGGCTTTCTAGGACTGGGAGATTGGTCCTTATTAAATCTATCGTGGAGGCCATTCCAGTATATTGGAAGTCATTATCTTGGATTCCAATAGGAATCCTCCACGAAGTCCAACAAATTTGTTGCAAATTTCTATGGCAGGGAAGAAAGAAGGCAAACTATTTGAATGGATTAGATGGGAGCAAATAGCTCTGCTAAAAAAATGGGGTGGATGGGCATGAAAAATATTCTTAGTTTCTCAAAAGATTTGTATGCCAAAATGGTGTGGCATATTATATCTACGAATATCTTATGAAAACAAGTGGTAACACAGAAATATATATCCCCTCTGCAGCTCAAGGAATGGATCAGACTGCCCCAATGGAACAAATCGGAGATATCCTTGATGTCGTGAGCAGTTTTAAATGATTTTGAATATATCAGGCCTAGCCTAGCATGGAGGGTGGGGAGAGGGGAATAGGTTCACATCGGGATGGATGCTTGGTCTGGAAGTGGTAATGAACATATCCTTCCACAGGACCTACAACAGTTTCTCATGGAAGCTGGTTACAGAACCTTAAATCAAATTAAGGATAGTGAGAACTCTACCATGTTTGGTCAAAGCTAGAAGTTGGCACATGAGCTCCAAATACCGGTGCAATGGCATCAGGATTGGAATATATACATCAATGCCCTCGCGGAAGCTCATATCAGAATTCAGGAGAAGGAGGATGAAATCATATGGACCCTCACCTCCCATGGTAGTAACACACCAAAAGATGGTTAACTTTTCAACTGTGCAGAAAGAGAACCAAATAACAGTATTTGGTGGTGGAAGTTGACCTGGAAACTCAAAGGCCCCCCAAGAACTAAGTTGTTTATGTGGTGTTTGTTACGAAATAAGGTTCCTACAAGTGATAATCTTCAACGTCGATCATTTCAAGGTCCAACCTGGTACGCATTATGTAAGGTGAATGTTGAATCTATAAATCATATTTTTCTTGAGTGTCCCATCACCATCCAAGTATGGAACCATATTTATCAATTGTTGCCAATTAATATCAAGTGGCAGGGTCAATCGTTATTAGAAGCATGGGAATCATGGTGGAATCAGGCTCACCCTACTAAACTCGAGAATTTTCCCCTTCTGGTTTGTTGGGCCATCTGGCTGGGAAGGAACAAAAAAAAATCTTAAACAAAGACCAGAACTGGTCAATAACTAGCTCCCACACAATGGCTACATATCAACTAATCCTTGACGATGATCATCATCAGTGCTGAAGTCATAGACAAATCCATCCCATGGACCCATTGTGACAGACCCGCTCAACTAGAAGGTTGTGGTGGTGGGGTTGTCCTGTTCTTAAGAGAAAATCATTTTCTTAAATGAAAAATGGGATTAGGGAGAGGTACAAACAACTACACAAAACTTAACAACCTTAGATTATTGGTAAAGTTCTCCGTAGAAAAGGGTTATCGGCAACTTTAGGTTATGGGGATTCTAAAATCGTCATTAAATGGTTCAATCAAGAAGAAAATTATCGTGTGCACACAATCAGAAATCTGCTAGTTGAAATTATGATATTAAAATCGCAAATTGACTTGATGACATATCATCACATCTACAGGGAAAGGAACCAAATTTTCGATGGTCTATTCAAAGAAGTTGTGGAGCAACATTTGGGCACATGGTTGATACAGGAGCAGATGAAGAAGGATCATTACCAATATTATCATAGGCCTTTCATCAAGACACTAGATCCAACAGGTGCTTGACCCCTCATGGATTATAGACGGGACTTCTTTTGACAATTTCTGCAGATAATTTATATATGTTGTTTTACTTTTTTGTATATATCTATGTACACATATATTTATATGCAGTATGTTTCTTACTGAACTTTATGATGTATGTGGCAAATGAGGCCACCTTTTTTTATATATTCTCCTTTGTAGCATCTACAACATGTAATTTTCAATATTATATATAATGGAAATTATGATTTTTCCTTAGGAAAAAAAGTTAATGGTTTATTTTTATATTTTATAGAAAAATTATATTGAAAATTTTTAAAATATATGATATAGTAAAATTCCATATATTAGTGTAGTTATACGAATTGAATGATTAATAAATATTAATAGATATCAATCCACGATATTTTTTTATGGTACATGTTAAAATTAAAAAACTATAAAAACTAAATAAATTATAACTTTATTTTAATTATTACGAGTAAAGATCCATTTTAATTACGGACTCATCAAGTGCCGAGAGAGATCAAATATCTCGATATGCGAACCTATTTTACAGTGGAAAACTTGAAACAATATTTTCCCCTCAACAAACTTAATCTCTCTCAGAGCTTGATAAATCCATCAAACGCACATACACCATGTGTAATTTTTCAATATTTAAATTGAATTTTTGAATGCATAAATGGATACAATGCCTTGAAAGTCCCCTTCAATACTTGTGTAGACTATACAACTTAAAGTTGCAATTTCCAACAAATATTTGTTAGATTTCAATCAAAATTGACTAAAAATATATACTTGAAGATGGCCAAAATGTAAAATAGTAAGACTATTTGAAAATTTTTTAAATGCTTTAACCATATGTTTTTTTTAATTGTTTTATATGATATATACATTATGAATATTTGACATTGAAATGTTTTATTTTTGAGCCATATTTTCTATATTAAAATGTATCTTTTGTTAATAATATATTTTTAAATACATGTCAATATACCTTTTTTGTGAAGTTAAGTTGTATTGCCTCAAAATTACATCATACACTAGCAAAGATATCACTATTCATGCCATGTCCATTCTCAATCTACCTCAAGGGAACCCATATCTGTTGACCATTGGCTAGAGTTCAGATAGTACAAAATGAAAGAAAATAACACTAAGAAACTAATGGCATCTACCATTGACTAGACTACATAAAGTAAAATAAAACAACTTAAAAATGGTGAAAAATAATATCAAGAGTCTAATGAAGTGACTAGGGCTAGGTCTTGAGGACCAATTCCAGCTAGAGTAGGGCCCTTTATTTCATACTAAAGATAGTTTTCAAGGTGAGTAAGCTTGACATCCAAATTAGCAAAATAGGATTGCTAATAATGTTGCACATGCTTGATTTCATTCAAAGACGACATTATTTCATTATGATCTTCATGTTTCTCCTTTAGGACCCTACCTAGAAGTGTTTTCATATATCAATGAAGGGTGATGTATTTTAGGTATTGGCTCCATCTTCCCTTGGTGTGTCCAAGGTAAGGAACCTAAATGGATACCTTTGCTTGGATTTCCAAATCATAATGAGCTTGTCGGTTACTGGTGGTCAAGGCTTCAATTTGATTAATTTCCTCTCGAATTTCATGGGAAGTGGAAAAGTGGAAGATAGGTGCAACATCCTGTGCTTGGCCTTAGGCTCGCGACCTACCTTGAGGACCCATACTTGCAAACCCCTGGTGGTAGTGCATTAGGTATCAGGGCATACTACTTCGAATAAGAAATGACCATGCTATATTTCTTGCCCATGACACCCAGAAACCCAAGGGATTGATATTGAGAAGACTAAATAAAGGAAAAACCCAAGGAACTCTAGGTTTCTAAAGAAGTATGTGATGAATTCAAAAGGAAGACAAATGATAAGGGAGAGTACTAGATAAAAGGCTCATGGTAGAGTCCAGTAAGAATTGATAAACACTATTATTCAGTTTGCCACACATCCCAGTTGAGCTCAAAACATAACAAGCTAACATCAACTAACTCAAAACAAAACCAAAGAAGGAATTGGAAAAGCAAAAAGAATCAGATATATAGATAATTACCCAATGTTGACTAGCCCACTGTTAGAAATTAATTAATGGAGCAAAGAAATATATAAAATATTATGAAAACAAAAATACAAAAATGCATAAAACAAGAGAGACATAGATATACATGACTCACCCAATTTGGGCTATGTCCACGGAGAAAAACTTGCCCTTCTTTTTATATTACCCAACAAAATGAAGAGATACAACCTACAATAGATCCACTATAATTTCATATTCACTCTCACATAGCCTCCTCTCACTCTCTCATTCAGAATAATAATACACAACCACAATACAATTTCCTCACATAAACCAAGGGCTACCTTCTAGGGAAAAAAATGCTAAATTAACATAAATTCTACCGTCAAATCATCTGCCTAATGAACAACCCATATTGACTATGAAATTACAATATTTTACAAGGCAAATTTTCATCTATTTTTAGCTTCGGGGGGAACCCCCGCTTGGGGGGGGGGGGGTGCTCATAAAAGTTGTCGTTGCCCCCCTGACAACGATTAAACGGTTGGCATTACCACCCTATTAGGAACAGGGATCCAACATGGCTGAAACATAAAAGAAAAAAAGTAAAAAGAAAAAGAAAAAGAATAACCTCTGGACATTTAGGAAGGTAATCAGGCTCCACACCCATCAATCTCCCACTTAGAGACTAATTATACATAATTCATCATTGCTTCAATTGTTGGACAATGAATCCACTTGGACCTGGTTGCTTCTCATCTTCACCATCATACTTGAAGACCAATTGAAAATAAGCAAAACCTCAATTTCTCCCTGGTTATAAATTTTGTTAACATATCTACAGGATTCTAGCTAGTGTGTATCGTTTCTAGCTTCAACTATCCATCTTCCAATGCTAACCATATGAAATGGTACTTGAGTTGTATATGTTTAGTCTTAGAATGAAATGTTGAGTTCTTTGCAAGATGAATGACACTCTGGCTATCACTGTATAACCTGCATATCCTACTTGTTGCCCAATTCATCCATAAACCTTTGTAACCAAATCATTTCTTTACTAGCCTCTGTAGCAGCAACATACTCTGCTTTTGTTGTTGAAAGTGCATCAATATTTTGCAATTTTGAAACCCAACTTACAGTTGTTCCATGTATAATAAACACATACCTTGTGGTGCTCCTCATGTTATCTCTATCACATGTCATATTTGCATCAACATATCCTTGTCGAGCAATGTTTGAACCACCAAAGCATAGTGATTGATTTGTGGTACCTCTCAAATGCCTGAGAATCCACTTTACATCCATCCAATGCTATTTTCCTATATTATTCATATATCTACTTACAACTCCTATGGCATATGCAATATCAAGCCTTGTATAGACCATTGCATACATTAATCTTCTAATTGTTGATGCATATGAATCTTTACACATATAATCCATCTCTTCCTAAGTCTTGGGACATATATCCTTAGTCTAAAAATTTGGCCAAAGGTGTCCTAATTGGTTTTTCATTTTGCATATTAAATCTCCCCAACACATTTTCTATGTACTCACTCTGAGAAAATGTTAATTTGTGATTTTTCCTGTCTCTAGTTATTCTCATACCAAGGATTTGTTTTGTAGCACCCAAATCCTTCATCACAAATGAATTTGCCAATTTTCCATTGAGCACATTTATTTCATTCATGTTAGACCCTGCAACAAACATGTCATCTGCATACAATAACAGTATCAATTGTTTCCATCATTTTTCCTTTTAAGATAAACACAATGGTTAGAATAACATCTAGTATAACCTTGTTCAGAAATAAACCTGCTAAATTTTAGATACCACTACCTTGGAGCATGTTTTAAGCCATACAAGCTCTTCTTCAAGTTTCACACTAATTTATCCCTCCCTTTGACCTCATACCCTTGTGGTTGTTGCATATATATTTCTTCCTCCAAATCCCCATGGAGAAAGGTTGTATTTACATCTAACTGCTCAAGATGCAAATCTTTTATTGCTGCTAGACTTAAAATAGTTCTGGTTGAATTCATTTTAACAGTAGGAGAAAAAAATCCATCAAAGTCGATATCTTTCTTTTGTGCAAACCCCTTCACCACAATTCTATCCTTATACCTTTGTTTAGCCCCATCTTCTTCCTTCAACGTATAAACCCATTTATTCTGCAACGTTGTTTTACCTGCTAGTAACTTGACTAAGTCTCAAGTCTAGTTATGCATCAAGGATTCCATCTATTCTTCCATGGCTTTCTCCCACTTTTTCTTGGTTTCTACCTGCATTGCTTCTTCATATATTTTCTTTTCACCAGAATCAGTCAATAATACATAATATAATGAAGGCAAGTATTGGTCACAGGGTCTACTTATCCTGGTAGATATTCTAACACCACTTTCAGGTGTTTGAGGTGCTTATAGTTGTTGTGGTTGTTATTATTGTTGTGGTTGTTGATCATTATGATTTTCAAACACCTTTAATTTTTATATGATCTCATCAAGCACTGCGTATTCTTTGTTTCATTTTTCTTGTTTCTTTCCCTACATTTGATCCTTATACAAGACCTTTTCATTGAATATAACATCTCTACTCCTAATGATTTTGTGATTTTATAAGCGATAACCAAAACCATTTACACCATATCCAATAAAGATATGTTTCTTTGATTTTGCCTCAAGCTTTGTTCTATTTTCTTTATTGATGTGGACAAAGGCTTCACAACCAAAAGTCTTTTAAAATGAGTAGTTTACCTTTTTACGTGTCCATGCCTTCTCTGGAATACCACCATACAAGGAACTTAAAGGCCATCTATTTATTAGATAAACAACAATATCTACAACATCTTCCCAAAATTGTAAGGAAAATTCTGCATGCAATCTCATGCACCTTGCACGCTCCATGATTGTCTTGTTCATCCTTTCTAACACACCATTTTCCTATGGTGTTCCTGGAACTGTGTTCTCTCTGTGAATTCCATGCTTTGAACAATATTTATCAAACTCTTTGGTGCATTATTGACCTCCAATGTCTGATATGAGACACTTCAACTTCTTTCTTGTCTTATTCTTAACCAAAGCTTTCCATTTCTTGAAAGTATCAAATACATTAGATTTATTTAGAACACAATAAATCTATTTTTTACTAGTTGCATGATCAATAAAAGTAACATAATAGCGCGAGCCACTGAGATATGATACCTGAGTAGGTACCCTTACATCTGTATGCACAAGATCTAATTTTTCACTCTTCTTTTCCTTCCCAACTCTGATAAATTTGACTCTCTTCTATTTTCCATAAACACAATTTTCACAGAAATCCAAATCAACATGCTTCAAACCTGACAACAAATTTCTTGAGTGAAGAATTTACATCCCCTTCTCACTCATGTGCCCGAGCCCACGATGCCAAAGTGTCATATCTTCTCCTATGGAGGTTAAAGCATTAACAAAATCAGAAATATTATTGCATAAATACAATGTACCAATCTTTTCTCCTTTTCTTATTACCAGGGATCCTTTAGTGACCTTTCAGGTTTTGTCTATAAAAGTAGTTACACAGCCTTCATCTCCCAACTTCCTTGTTGAAATTA
Source organism: Pinus taeda (assembly GCA_000404065.3). Taxonomy (NCBI): domain Eukaryota; kingdom Viridiplantae; phylum Streptophyta; class Pinopsida; order Pinales; family Pinaceae; genus Pinus; species Pinus taeda. Next base: position 102,100 of record APFE031173596.1, on the reverse strand, counting down.
GATTTTTCTTCACATTTGGAACATTCCCTACCTCATTCAATAGTCATTGGTTTCCATTTTGTTGCTTTACAAAAACCTTACCCATTCCAACAATTTTATAGGGTTTATCATCACCCAGACGAACCTGACCAAAATAGCCTTGAACAAAGTCATGAAAATGTTTCCTATCAGGTGTGGCATGGAATGAAGCCTCTGAATCTACCACCCATGAATCAATAATATTCTCTAATGAAAGAATCAAAGCAACTTGCAACACATCACCTGTCACATTCGCTTCATGATTGTTCTCCTATTGTCCATCTCCTTCTTTTCCCTTCTAAGATTTGCAATATTTCTTCAGGTGACCTTTCTTCCCACATTTCTAGCACACTATCCCTAATCTGAATTTGGACCTACCTTTTCTTGACTTACTGTGATTTTCTAGGCTCCTTCCTCTTTCCATTTTTCTTCCCGTAGTCTCTGCAGTCAAATCATTCCTTGATGTCTCACCGGAGATTTTATGTCACATTTCCTCGCTAAGGATGGCACCAACAACATCATCAATCTTTAAAGTACTAGATCCAGAGATAGAGTTACTAATAGCCATAATTAGGCCATTCCAACTTTCTAGCAATGCACACAAAAATAATAGAGCCCTACCATCAACATCAAAATTTACCCCTACAAAACTTAACTGACTGGAAACTGTGTTAAATTCATTTAAATGGTCAGTAACATATCCACCTTCTGACATATTCATATTAAATAAACAATTCATAAGAAATACCTTATTTGAGATCGAGGGTTTTTCATATAAGTTTTGTCAATATCATCATTAAACCTTATGTTTTCATTTCCTTTGAAATTTTGAATGCCACCGACACTAACAGACACAGTCGTATTATTCCTAGTGCCTTTCTGTCGAGAATCTCCCATTCTGATTCTGTCATACTCATCGGATTCTTTGGCTTTCCATTCAATGATAGGTACAGATCATTTTGATACATATAATCTTTCATATGCATCTTCCACGACTAGTAGTTTTGGCCATTAAATTTCTCAACCCTAAACGTACCATCTTCCACCATTACTCCCACTCGAACTAGGAACCTTTCTCTCCTACGAGTTTATCAACCAAATAAACCTTCGACTTTGATACTAGTTGTTAGAAATTAATTAACGGAGCAATGAAATACATAAAATATTGCGAAAACACAAATATAGAAATGCATAAAACAAGAGAGACACATATATACATGGTTCACCTAATTTGGGCTATGTCCACGGAGAAACAACTAGTCCTTCCTTTTATATTATCCAACAAAATGAAGAGATACAACATAGAGAATATTCGTTGTAATTTCCTCTTCTCTCTCACATAGCCTCCTCTCTCTCTCTTGATTAGAATAATAATACACAATTGTAATCAAATTCCCTCATATAAACCGAGGGTTTCGTTTTAGGGAAGAAAACCCTAAATTAAAATAACTTCTACTGTCAAATCATTTTCCTAATGAATGACCCAAATTGACTATGAAATTAAATATTTTACAAGGCAATTTTTCATCTATTTTTATCTTCGAGGGCGCTGCCCACAAACCCCCACCGGGGGGGCTCATAAAAGTCATCGTTGCTCCCCCTTGGACCCCCCTAATGGTGATTAAATTGGCAGCGTTGCCGCCCCATTAGGAATAGGGATCCAACACGGCTAAAACTAAAAAACCTTTGAATAATCATGAAGATAATCAGGCTCCACACCCACCAGATCTAAACCTATGAGGATGAAAGAGATGGATAAAAACTATCAATTCCTCCTCCTATGACGTCGCACTCTGAGGTTGTCGTTAGCATCCCAAAATATGCATCCCCTACTTGCTCTAGGTCTTTGTCCTTGCCTTTTCTCATAAGCTAATACATGAGCTTAGTACCCTCAATCCCTAAAGCCAAGTTGCCTAGAATGTTGGTGCATGTTGATTCATGTCCAAGGAAAAAATTTGATGCCAAAACTAAAGAGAAAGCATACAAACTATGCCCTAGCTCTACAATTGTTTCTTTGAATGAAAGCCACCTACTATTGGTTTCCCAAGTAAATTATCACACCTGCGATGGAGGTGAAGCCAGACATAACAAAAAAGCTGAAGAGCAAGGACTTTGATCCTAGAGCATTCAAATAGAGTTTTTTTTTTTCATTTGAATGAAGGGTGGGCAATTTTTTTCACATGTGTGATGCATGGGGTGGGTTGGCCATATGACCCCCCTCTTAAATGTGATGGGAGAAACTAGGGTGGTGGGATCCCCTCTTGCTCCAACATCCCAACCTCCAACATCATAATCAGGGGCCTTATATCTGCATCTAAGATGAGCTAGAATGGTTCCTTCGAACTTGACCACACCTCATCAGACCATGTTACTCCTAGATATATATTTTGATCTTGGCACCCCAAGTTACTCAATAAGTTAATGACTTTATTGCTATTTCATCGAGAAGAGAGGCTATGTCATAGGGAATGGATCAGAGAAAATTTTTAAAGTGAGAGATAATGTATTCTAGACACCAACTCTTGGAATTTTTTCTACCGCAGTCCCGTTAATTGTTTTCTTGACAGTTGAAATAAATAACTAGGAATCACCATCGATTTACAATTTTGAATATCCTTCATTAATTTCCAAGCCTTGACCTCTCTCCAAAGGAAAGAACTCTCCCACATGCCATAGATTTCAGTATACATTTTTAAGACTCGAATCTCTCAATCAAGGAATATACCTCCATAACCTGCTTGTCTAGGATTTCCTTTGTAGGAATCATTGAAATTTAGCTTCACAAAACCCACTAGGGGGCATAAATTATAAGAGAGTCATTCCACCAAGCGGAAGTCTTGGAGGAAATATTTGAGATCATTGAAGGTGAAAGCTCATTTTTTTTAATATCTCAGATTCATGTTAATTAGCTTTCTAGTCCTCCTAAGTCCATGTTTATGAGAGGATGGTCTCCTTGATGTTTTTCTTAGTAATTTTCCAGATATTCCCATCTTCATTTTTCTTTTTCTTGAATAACCTCTTATTTATTTCTTTCTATGTCACCCACATAAAAAATAAAAAATAAAAACAAGAATCCATACTCAATTCAAAATGGGGTTAGTGAATATGGTTATTCTCCATTGTGACAAAGTTTCCACCAGGCTATTGTAGTCACAGTCTTTGTATCCAAAAAAGCGTAAGACCTTCTCCCAAAGATAGTCAAAAAAAGGACAAACATTTAAGAGATGTTCCATAGTCTCTTCTTGATTCAAGCATAAGGGGAATATCAAAGCGCCTTGGAATCCCTTATTTCTAATTTGATCCCATGAGATGAACTTCTTCTATTTTCTTATCATCCACAAAAATTATGCAACCTTAGGCTAATGGCCATTCACCAAAAAAAAAAAAATCATAGGGGTTCATGATGAAGATCCTTGTGATTGAATAGAAAAGAGTAGGTTTGTTGAAGTGAGAACATCCCTTTGGTTTGGTAAACCCACCGAAGTTTGTCATGGTCTTACAAGATTTTAGCTCCTAAGAAAGGATGGGCTAGGCTATCAAGGCTAGATTCTCTAGCTAATCCTCAATATTCTTAAACCATAACCAAGGAGTAGAATCAAGAGATAGTTTCCAAACTTATTCCATTGTTGCTCTGAAGTAAAATCCTCTAACCCTTAGAGTTGTTAAAAAATCAGAAAGGCCAAAATATTCTCTTATATTGATAATCACTATTGACATTCTTGTAGTTTTATTATCTTCTCATTATGTTCTTCTTTTATCTTAGTTTCATCAAGCAATCATCAAATCAAAACATGAAGATCAATGACACCAGATGTCGACACTCAGCTAAGGTTAAAACCCTTTTTTGGGGGAAAACCCAGTCAAACTCTTCCACTAATCAAATTGAGATAGACCTAACCAAAAGACCTTCCTCCTCCACAAAGTAAGCCTTCCAATACAATTCAAAAAACTTTAGTAGTCTCTTCTTGTCCAACAGCTACAACTTATCAACACTCTAGAACTTCAGCCCAACTATTCCAAAATTTTGACCTAGTAGCAATCTAAAATTTTGACCCCTAGCTACTCCATAATTTCAGCCCAACAATAATCCAGCTACTTTGCACGTGTGAGACAAGGAGAGAGAAACTTTGACTTCCTTTTTCTTGACAAAGCCTTCCTTCTTCTTCACTAGAGTTTTCTTCCTCTTCCTTGAACTTCACACTCTTTTTTTGCCTCCAACAACTGCAAATCGAACTTCCTGAGTTAATTCTCTAAATGAGGTTGAATGTTTCCTTTGTATAGTGCTTGTGTGAGGTCAAATTCCCTTGATGAGGTTCACTTGTCCTTCTTTGAGGCCGACTTGGCGGAGGAGGCCTAAATGACTTATTTTATACAAAAATAAATTTGTTTCTTGACTCAAGAATCCCAAGAAGGGTCCATTACATAAAGACATGGACAAGGACACTTGACATAAACCCTAGAAGCCTACAATGAAGGCTTTGACCTAAGAACCACTGACCCAAGCATGAAACCCATGCTTTAATAAGTCAATTTATTTTCTAATAAAAAATAGTTTTGTTTCTTTTGACAAATACATTACACCATGACTCAAATACAATTATGAAGACTAGCACTAGTTATAATTTTCAACACTCCCTCTTAACTAGGGAGGTATTCATAATTACATATATACAGAGGTACATGGAAGATATCAAAGTGATATACTATATGAAGAGTCACAACACAGGCAGTGCTACATATTGATACCTAACTAGGGCACTCTAATCAGGTGGGAATAAGGTGTGTTCTGAGATTTAGCCTCTATAGGTACCAACATGCTTCCACTCTAACACCAACCCAAGGACTTAGGTGTGTATCCAAGGTCAGAGCTCTATGACCAATGCCACCCTCTCTACTTCAAGATCTATACATTAACACATAGGCCATCCAGATGTCCTCCTAATCATCTTGTTGCCACAAGATGCTTCATCTCTCCTTATCAACTAAATCATTTATATATCCACTACTCCAAGCATGCTTCAAACATTTATTCTTTTTACAGAGAGATCCTGCACAATCACAACCATAATCAATAATAAAATTTCAAGTATATATGCAAGTAAATACAAACCTTTGGGGTCCTCAATCAATCTTGATGCTACTTATGTCATCATCAAGTTATCCAAATACAATTTGTCAGAAGTGTGAAAATTCCAAACCAAAATCCTATTATAGCAACTAGAAATTATTCTCCTAATTGTTAATTTAATTCAACAATTTATTTGATGTTTTCTACGGAAAATACAGAATAAATCACACTGCAATCTACACAAATAAAACTGCAGAAGAATAAATGTTAGAAGAAATTCTAGCACACACACATAAAAATAACACAATTATTTTTGGACAAAAGTCCCTAGAAAAACCCAACTTGGGAAAACCAGTGTAGCAGTTAAGGGTTTTATTATTAAGCAACAGTGAAATAATCTAAGTATAATCTGGATGTTGAATACTCGCAATCTTGTAAAGAAAATATCAGCAAAAATCTAGTGAGGAATTTTCCTCACCACACAAGAAAATCCAAGATCTGAATGCAGCTCCAAGTAAGAGGTCCAAACTACCTCTGTGTTGGCTCTATGTCACCCTATAACAGTCCCTTATGCGCTCAATCTGAAACAAACTCTCCTCAAACCGTCTAGCTTGTTGTTGTCTAGGAAAATGTTTCCCCTGGCCTCCGGAACCTTTGTCTAGATTTTGGCACTAAAACTCGGCTTTCCCTAGCATAATCGAAAATGCCTCTAGAAGATATTGTGTTGCCCCAACATCAGCCTCTTTATGGCTCTTCTACCTATCTGTAAATGCACTAACCGGATCTGAAAATATTCCTCTGGCTTCACTATCTCTGCCCCTCTTTCACTGCTTCGATCTCTATGTCTAACTTCGGCAACTGACTTCTGTTACTCTGGAAATCAATCTGCTCAAAAATTGAACCTCTCAAGTGTATTCTCCATCACCACATCGACCTCCTCTTATAATCCTTTGTTGGAGCAGCAACAACTAAGATTAAAACTTAATCAATGGCTAGGATCATCTCTGGATCGATCCGTGTGAGTTTCTAGATGGTTCTCGCATTGAATTAATTAATACTATTTAATTGACCATATTCCCTAATTTTAGACTTAGGAAATATTTAAAAATTGGTTAAGAATCTAATTAAGTCATTTCTAGGTGGAATTTCCATAAACTCTTTATGGGTTTTGGATATCTCATTTATTCTAGCATCTCCACAAAAATTCAAGGCTATAACACATTTGATGCTACAAAAACTAACACTCCCTCTGATCGAGGAATGTGTTCTAGTGCTACTGCACACCTTGTAGCAACACCTTGTCTTTGCGTCATCCCTTGTCATGTTGTTAATGTATGGCCATACTGCCCACCAACCATTGTGAAACTTTGATATACGCAGCATCTGTGTTGTTGCTAACCCTATTGTATTGCTGCCAACACTACATCTACACTACAACTCCATGGCATATGTTGTTGTTGCAACTGCAACATATAAAATTGAAAAGCATCCAAAATATTGAATCAAATGTGATCAGTATAATGCATCTATCATCTGAGTCTTTGACTACTGCTAGCATATGCACTGTCACTGAAGAATTTGTGTTGTTGGTGACTTTGCACTATGACAATTGCATTGTTGCCAACTTTGCACTGTGCTACCCAGCATCTAATTGCTACTAGCCTATGCAATTATCACTCTCACATCAAACTGCATCAACTGTCACTAATCCATCTTGCTACTAAATATTGTGGGCTCTCATAGCAAGGTATTGATCCAAGAGGTGGATTTCTCAAGGATCCTGTGTTGAAAATAGCAACAAGAAATGTTAAAAATAGAAGTGTTAAAAATAACATTGCTATAAACAACAGTTCGAGTACCAGTGTTGGACATAGCAACAAGGAATGAAAAATGGAAGTGCTAAAAATAGCATTTCCAGTTAGATTCCAATTTTAGTTATTCCTTGAACTAAAATTGAGAAGTAAAATTCGAATTTGATCTTAGCAGTTGTTTGTAAAATAATTAATTAATTCATCTTGAGTTTATTAGTTGTAGAAAATCAAACATGAAGTCTATGTGGGGACATGCAACAGTTTCTCCATTGATTCAGGAATTTATCCATTAATTAAAGAGATAAGGATGAGTTGTAATATTGAGTTGTAATTAGTTGGCTCAGTTAACTGAGTTAAGTCCAGTTAGATTAGTTCCAACAGTTTGTTGAATTGATTGTGAGTTCAGTTAGTTAATGCATACATGCATGTAACTGCTACACTTTAGATAACTGAATATTCTCTCATAACTAACTCATGCATGTCAGTTCAGTCAGAGACCCAGTTGAGATCAAAGGAAGGGGTTTACTATCAGTTGGAGGATTTTTCCTATATAGGAAACTCATCCATGCAAAAGGAATTATCTCCTTCAGGATTGTGCAGTTAGATCAGAGGTTAGTGAGTGTGTGAAGAGGCCAATTCACACAGGTGGCAGCATTGGACCCCAAGGAAAGCTGCGCAAGGAAATAGGAGGCTTGGAGGGCAGAGGAGAAGGTTTGTGAGAAGCCTTTGGCTGTCTATGAGCAACAGTTTGATTGCAGAGAGAGTAGGATAGCTTGTGAGCTGATTCCTTTTGTAATCTGAACATATTTTCACTTGTATGATAATACAGAGATCAGGGTTTTTAGCTGAGGCTTTCCCCATAGTATTCTTATGTGTTCATGTGTGATTGATTTCTCATTCTCTGTTATATGTGTTCTATTTAATCTTGCTCAAATTGATTAGGCTTCTGCAAAGTTTTTTGTAGAAGTAGATCTTGTATTTTGCTTTAGTATATTGCATAATCTATTAATCTACAGTGGGAATTTATACATGGTATTGGAGCAAAGGTGATCAAAGTGAAGAACAGTATACAAGAAGGGAGAAGTTCGAAGTTTGAGGTTCCTGAATATAGAAATTGAGTTCTTATCACATCTCAATTTCACTAATGGCGTTCAGCGATTTAAGACCCGAGTATGCCCTTGATGGAAACTTGAATTATATAGCCTAGAAGAATCACATGGAAGCAATATTAGAGGACAACATTCTAAAGGAATTCATTGATCAAGAAGTCCCCAAGCCAGCATAAGCTAATGCTACAGAATTATCGGAATTGAAGAAATGTGTGGCTAGAGCAAGTAGAATACTCTTGGATGGAGTTTGAGACCACATTGTCTTGAGCCTCCATGGGAAGGAGACACCATTTTCGATGTGGAAGACATTGAAAGATCTATATCAGAACAACAACGATCAGAGGAAGCTGGTGCTGAAATACAAGCTTCGGAAAATCAAGTGTGAAAAGGGTGACATGATCTCTACATATCTGAACAAGCTCACCACCCACAGGGATGAGCTTGGAAGTGTAGGGATCATGACAGCCGATGATGACATGGTGATTCTTACTCTCCTCGGTCTTCCTAAGAGATGGCATAGCTACCAAGACTCAGTAAATGTAAGAGAGAAACTGCCAAATTGGGAATGACTTTGGTCAAATCTAATGCAGGAGGAGATAAGGAGAAGCACAAGAGATGGTTCTTCATCCAAGGAGGATGAAGAAAATTGTGCCTTAGCAAGTAAGGCAAATAAAGGGAAGGAGAAGGATTCTCATCCCAAATCAAGTTCTTCCCATGGTGGGAAGAAGTTTGACAAATCGAAAATGCGATGCTTTCGTTGTCATGAGGTGGGCCATTTTGCTACAAACTGAAGAAATCCAAGATGGGATCCAAGGAAGGATCTGAAGGTGAAGCATTGGCCTCACAGTTCAAGTTGGATTTCACCCTCTTCACGTGCATGGTTTCATCCATGGTGGGATGTGGTTGGTTTCTTGACAGTGGAGCTTCTTTCCACATGATCGACAACAAGAGTTTGTTCAATACATTGGAGAAGAAGATCTCCAGATACTCATAGCAATGGGTAATGATGAAAAGTATAGTGTCTCAAGTGTAGGCACAGTTGTTTTTCAGAGGGAGCATGGAGCTCACATTACCTTGACCAATGTCAAATATGTACCGGGACTGAGGAAAAATTTGGTGTCGATCGCAATGCTGGAAGACAAAGGCTATGATGTAGTCTTTGGTAAGGGAGAGGTTTTCCTTCGACACATCACCACGAGACAGGAGAAGAAGATTAGTTCATGAGTCAAGAACCTGTATGCTCTTGAGGTTCAAGACGCATGAAGAGCCTTGAGGAGCAAGGAAACTGATGGAGACTTGGTGGTTGAGAGGGAGAGTACATTACCTCTCAACATATAGCACTAGAAGAAGTCTTGGACAATTATGAAGGAGCCACAATTGGTGAAGCAACTTTAGGAGGTTTTGGAGCAGCCACAACTAGAGAAGCCGAGAGGAGACCAAGTGGAGGCATCCACTCATGCAGAGACCTCTAGTACGGGGAATTTCAAGCAAAGTGGACAGAGGGATCACATGCATCCATACCTCTAGGTCAGAGGTGGGGCAATGTGGAGTGACAGGTCCAAGAATGTTGGAATAGGGGCAGGATCATTGAGGTACCAAACCTCTTTGATTAGACCTTGATACAGGAGCCCAGACAAGGAGTAGCAGGACTAGCTGAGTGGGTAGAGGCAGATGTGGATGGAGCGGTAAAGAGAGCTATAGTGCAGGAATCCCAAGACAGTGCAGAGCTAACAGGTTGCAGCAATGTGAGAGGCACAGGAGTGTTGCACTAGTGCAACATGGCATAGAGAGGTGTGCAACAATGCGAGATGCATGGAGTGTTGCAGTAGCTCAGAGGTCACAGAGGGAGCACTTGTCAGTGGCAGAGGAAGCTTCAGCATCAGAGGATGTTTCTAGCCCAACAGGGAGGTGAATTGGGAGATTTTTTGTTTCTAGAGTTGTTGGAGCAACAACACTTGGGAGAAGTGTTGCATGCAAAACATTCCAAAGGTTCAGGATCAGGTTCGAGTTGAATGCCTTTCTTGTTGAAAGGGAGTGTTGAAAATAGCAACAAGAAATGATAAAAATAGAAGTGCTAAAAATAGCACTACTATAAATAGTAGTTCGGGTACCATTGTTGGACATAACAACAAGGAATGAAAAATGGAAGTGCTAAAAATAGCATTGCTATAAATAGAATTTTGGGTTAGATTCCAATTTTAGTTAGTCCCTGAACTAAAATTGAGAAGTAAAATTTGAATTTGATCTGAGCAGTTGTTTGTAAAATAATTAATTAATTCATCTTGAGTTAGTTAGTTGTAGAAAATCAAACATGAAGTCTATGTGGGGACATGAAACAGCTTCTCCATTGATTGAGGAATTTATCCATCAGTTAAGAGATAAGGATGAGTTGTAATTAGTTGGCTCAATTAACTGAGTTAAGTCCAGTTAGATTAGTTCCAACAGTTTGTTGAATTGATTGTGAGTTTAGTTAGTTAATGCATACATGCATATAACTACTGCACTTCAAATAACTGAATATTCTCTCATAAATAACTCATGCATGTCAGTTCAGTCAGAGACCCAGTTGAGATTAGAGGAAGGGACAGTGTACTATCAGTTGGAGGATTTTTCCTATATAGGAAACTCATCCATTCAGAAGGAATTATCTCCTTCAGGATTGCGCAGTTAGATCAGAGGTTAGTGAGTGTGTGTAGAACCCAATTCACACAGGTGGCAACATTGGACCCCAAGGAAAAATGTGCAAGGAAATAGGAGGCTTGGAGGGCAGAGGAGAAGGTTTGTGAGAAGCCTTTGACTGTCTATGAGCAGCAATTTGATTGCAAAGAGAGCAGGATAGCTTGTGAGCTAATTCTTTTTGTAACATGAACATATTTCCACTTGTATGATAATACAGAGATCGGGGTTTCTAGCTAAGGATCTCCCCAAAGTATTCTTTTGTGTTCATGTGTGTTTGATTTCTCATTCTCTGTTATATGTGTTCTATTTGATCTTGCTCAAATTGATTAAGCTTCCGCAAAGTTTGTTGTAGAAGTAGATCTTGTATTTTGCTTTAGTATATTGCATAATTTGTTAATCTACAGTAGGAATTTCTACATCCTGCCCAATCTCTATAGCTCTTTGGGGCTACATCACCAAATCTCCCCACCTCACTCTTAGAGGTATATCAACAAACATGATGAAGTCTCTACTAAAGCTGCTTGTTGGTCCTGCTTCCCCTCCTTTTCCTTCTTCTTGATAAGACACTGGGTACTATACTGATCAATCTCACCACATCTAAATCACTTGACCTTCAACAAGTCCTTCTTCTTCTTCCTCCACTCCCCCTATCCCTAATTGGGACCCTTTGATGCAAGGGCCACAATCTCCTCCTCCTTCACCTGCTTTGATCCACTTTTGTTGCCACTAATGGAGCTCTTTAGAAGAGCTCACTTCAATTCCTTCTGCTACGGACAAAGACATGCCAGCCCTCGGAGACACTATTGAGTTCCAACCTCACAAGCTCTGTGGGTTGAGGCATTGCCCCAACAGCTAAAAATTGGTCCCGGACCTCCTAAATCCTGGTGAGGAAGGGATCTATTCCCTCCCCCTTCTGCATCTGCATGAGCCTCAACTTCTCCTCTAGGTACATCTTTCGCTACTCGGAAGTACCCAAATACAATGTGGCGAGAGCATCCCACATTTTCTTGGCAGTGTCTTTGCCAGTTATATGTGAAACAACATGATCCTGGAATCCATCTAGGATCAATTGTTTCACCTGTGCCATTTCCTTTTGTTACTCCTTCAGCTAATTTACATCCATAGGAACCGCCACTACATTATAAATGCCAGATTTTAGGCCATATTCATAAAGAAGGAATGACATCTTATCCTTCTAGATGACATAGTTATAATCTCCATTGAACCTTTCATGATCTCTAAGCCCTACAGTGGCCTTCTCTGAAAATTTTGAAAACTCTATCTTTCCCTGTGCTTGGTTTCTACTCTACTACTCATATTCCTTTCTGGAATGTGTGATCCTGCAAGCTGTTACTGCCAATCCGTAACTGGAAATTCAAACTTTTGAGACTTGAAGTTCCCTGAGGAAAATTTTCCCTCTTCTATGTGTGATTTTCTCTCTTCCACCCAACATTGGTTTTGCTTTAGCAAACTGCTGCAAAACCCTCAACGTCAGCCTGCAATCTGCCCAAAAAAAAATGAGTTTTTGCCTCTTCTTCTGGAATCACTTGATCTGGAAAATCAATTTTTTCTACCTCTCTACTCAGAAAAATCGAACTTCCTCAAGTAACTCGGTTTGCCTAGCAAAGGACTGCGTTACTCTTGGGAATTTCGACCTGTCTCTTACTTACCATTGAAATTCCTTCTATTTCCTCTGATCTCTCGATTGATCAACTGTGTTATGATACCATGTGAACATTCCAAACAAGAATCCTATGAAAGCAACTGGAAATTATTATCCTAATTGTTAATTTAATTTAACAATTTATTTTTTGTTTACTACAAAAAATAATGAATAAATCACACTCCATTCTAGACAAATAAAACTACAGAATATTAAAAACTGGAAGAAATGCTAGCACACACATAAAAATAACACAATTATTTTTGGACAAAAGTCTCCAGAAAAACCCAACATGGGAAAATCAGTGCAGTAGTTGAGAGTTTTTTCACTAAGAAGCATTGAAATAATTTGAATACAATATGGATGTCGAATACTGGAAATCCTACAGAGAAAATACTAGAAAAAATCTAGTGAGGAATTTTCCTCACCCCGCAAGGAAATTCAAGCTTTGACTACAGCTCCAAGGGAGTCGTCTAAAATTCCTTTACGTTGGCTTTGTGTCACCCTAACACAGTCCCTTCTGCTCTTAGTCTAAATCAGCCTCTCCTCAATCCATCTTGTCTGTATTTGTCGGGGAAAATCTTTCTCCTGACCTCTAGAACCTCTGTCCAGCTTTTGGCACTAAAACTTGGCTTTCCCCAGCAGAATCGAAATTACCTATAAAGGCTACTGTGATGCCCTAGCTTCAGCCTCCTTGTTGCTCTTTTTCCTCTCTGCAAATGCACTCATTGGAACTGGAAATCTTCCTCTAGCTTCACTGTCTCTACACCACTCTCACTGCTTCAATCTCTAGCTCTCACTCCGAAAACTAATAGTTGCTACTCTGGAAATCGATTTGCTCAAAAATTGAACCTCCCGAGTGTCTTATCCATAAACACATTGACCTCCTCTTAATCCTCTGTTGGAGCACCAACAACAAGGATTAAAACTTAATCAATGTCTAGGATCATCTATAGAGCGATCCATGTGAGTTTACAGATGATTCTTGCATTGACTTAATTGATACTGATACTTAGGAAATATTCAAAACTGGTTAATAATCTAATTGAGTCATTTCTAGGCGAAACTTATAGAAATTATTTCAGGTTTTGGAGATCTCATGTACTCCATCCTCTCCACAAAATTTCAAGGCTAGAACACATCTGATGCTACAAAAATAAAAGGAATTTTTCTTCTTTCATTTCTTGAGTAGCAAAAAATACATCCTTAATACTTCTCAAGTCTTTTGTTTGCAAATCCATCAGTATTCATTCACCAATTTAATTCTTTCTTCAAGGTGTTTATTATGATTTTCATAATATGATCTCCCTCTTAATTGGGGAGATATACTCTTTATTTCATCCAAGCACCCTCTCATCTTAAGGAGTTCAACAACTTCCTTATTTTATAACATCGGAGAAAATTCAACCTTTCAAGGCTTCATTATTTCTCATGGCATCAAGGTCATCTTGATCATTGTCATTCTTATAGCTTCCTTCATCATGCTCATCATTATGTTCATCTTCAATTATGAACATCTTCAATATATTGAAGATCATGTACTCGCAAAACTTTTAATAGCAAGTACAACCAAATACAAATATACAGAAGCATGAAGTTAACTATATCAAAATCATATCATTACAATGGAAGCATTAGAAACATTCAAACTTTAGACGTCATATACCTAAACCCATTTAGGTTCAGATTCAACAAGGGTTATATTTTACATACTATACTTCAATATCTTGCTAGGGTTTTTTCATAAACCATAGACTCCATCTTTGAAACACAAAGCCTTAGATATCAACAATAAAAATCCAATCATAGTACTATATATCTAAGGTTTTAACAATATGATTTTAGAATTACATGACATACTCTACTAGGGTTTGTTGCAAACCCTATATTTTATCATCAAAGCTAAACAATATTATAATGTCCTACAATAACAATCTCTACCAGGGTTTTGTTACAAACCCTAGATTTCATAAACTAAAACATGAGTACCAATAATTAATTTAGCATACTCGCATATACATATATAGGATGCACTAGCATTTCCCATCAACATCTACTAGGTAAACCCAAGATCAATACATCAAACAATTTTGACCCGGCTAGGGTTTCGATCATGTGGAAGAATATACACCTAGGTTTTCATGCCTATGATCTTATTATTGGAAGGGATTTGTTTATAAACCCTAATTCATCAAACCCTAAAAATATAGGGTTTCATTATATAACCTAGACATTAATTGTAAATCCTAAAGTACTAGAGTTTTACCATAACAATACTAAAACCCTAAACTTCAAAAGAATAAGATTTCATCATATGTTCTAGACAAACCTTAAGAAGACTAGGGTTTCATAATCAACTTTGGCATACCTTTAGCATCAAGAGGTTAGGGTTTTACAATGAACCATGAGGGTTAAGGTTTCACAAGAATGACATGAGACAATATAACGAGGGTAGATTCAATCTAATGATTAATCACCCTAATAAGAATCTCTATGATTTAAAACATTAGACATAAAGATGTCAATAATGTAAAGAAAATTTCAAAATAGGATGATCATACCTTTTCTATGAAGAGAACCTTGTAACAAAACTTGTAGCCTAAGACATACCTTGAGTTGATCTTTAACAAACCTTGTAGGGCATTAATTCTTGAAGGGATTCCTTTGCAACATATCTTATTTCTTGATTCAAGTCTTTCCTTTGAAGTTCCTCCATAACCTCTGTGAATTATGAAAGCTTTCCTACCAAGGAAAATATAAAGAAAAGGTTATTAGTATACAATACAAACAGATCTCGACACGAGGAATAAACCAAACATGAAAGGTGAAATGAAGAAAAATATAATTATCTTTTGGAAAATGGTAAACGATCCCCCCCTCTTAATCCAATCCTTTTGAGGGATACCACAACTTTCAAATAAAAATTCAAGAATTCCTAACAAGACATATTAGATCTATGAGCTCAAAAAAATTAAAACATAAAGGAAAACTTTGCAAAACTTATAGTAGAAGGATATGCAAGGATAGTATCCCTAAGATTCTCTAGCAAATAATTGTTTGACTTTAGATTGTTTTGTTTTGTTCTTCTTTGGTGGAGCTTAATGAAAAACATTCACATGTTCTCTTTCTCTCTTCTCATTCCTTAGATTTTTAGGACAATGATTTTTGTAATGACCCTTCTTATGACAATTGTGGTATTGAATCTTGGATAGGTCAACTTTCTTCCTAGGTCCTTTAAACTTCTTGAATACACCCTTCTTCTTGTGTTCAAAATAGTAGGAATTTGAAATGTTGTCTTCTTCATCCTCCTTTTGGTCACTTACTAATGAGATACAAGCTTCTTTTTGACTGCATGCATTCCACAATTGTTCAAACATTTTAGTATCTTTCCAACTACTGATCCTTGATGCACAGGGGCTCCAAGATTTTGGTAGACCTAGTAGAGCAACAATTACAAGTGCTTTCTCATGTATGATTTCATCTATAGCTTGGATTTGATCTCTTATCCTAGAGATCTTTATAAAATATTATGAAAAAATATCATCTTTCGTCATCTTAATTGTTCTTAGTTCATTCTCAAGATTAGTTATTTGACCAATATTCTTGATGGTGATCAACTTGGAGAGGGTTTCATGCATTTCTTGAGTAGAATCTATGTTGGATATGTATGGTATTAGATTGTCCTTTACTCCATCTACTATAAGATTCATGGCCAAGATGTTGGTTTCCTTGAACTTCTCCTTTTCTGCATCATCTGTAGGTTTCTTAACTTTTCCTTTAACAAGATCCAAAACTTTATACTTAGCGAGAATAAGGTCTATCCTCTTCTTCCATGCTCTGTAATTGGTGGCGCCTTCTAGCTTGTTTTTTCTCTTCATTGTAGTTGACATAGTGCCTTATCTTCTTATATGATCCTTTCCTTAATGACCGTTTCTTGTTCCTTCTTCCTTAACCTTTCTTCCAATTGACCTTCAAGTTGCCTTTTTCCTTCTTTACCTTAGCTTGCATACCATGTTAGAAAATCAGAATGGTAGAATATTCTCTTATATTGATAATTACTTGTGATATTCTTGTAGTTTTATTATATTCTCTTATATTATCTTAGTTTCATCAAGAAATCATCAAATAAAAACATGAATATCAACGACACCAAATGTAGGCACTCAGCCAAGGCTAAAACCCCTCTATAAGGGAAAACCCATTCAAATTCTTTCACTAATCAAACTGAGATAGACCAAGACCTTAGACCTGACCGAAATACCTTCCTCCTCCACCAAGTCATCCTTCCAATATGAGTCAACAAACTTCAGTAGTTTCTTCTTGTCAACAGTTATAACTCATTGACACTCTAGAACTTTTGCCCAACTATTCCAGAATTTCGACCCAGCTACTCCAAAATTTAGGCCCAACAACAATCCAAAATCTTGACCCCTATCTACTCCAGAATTTCATCTCAACAACTTCACACGTGTGAGACAAGGAGAGAGAAAATTCGACTTCCTTTTGCTTGATAAAGCCTTCCTTCTTCTTCACCAGGGTTTTCCTCCTCTTCCTTGAACTTAACACTCTTTTTTTTCCTCCAACAACTGCAGATCAAACTTCTTGAGTTGATGCTCTAAATGAGGTTGAATTACTACCTTTATATAGTGTTTGTGTGGTTGAATTTCCTTGATGAGGCTGACTTGTCCTTCTTTGAGGCCGACTTGGTGGAGGAGGCCTAAATGACTTATTTTATACAAAAATAAATTTCTTTCTTGACTCAAGAATCCAAAGAAGGGTCTATTACATGATGGCATGGATAATGACACTTGACATAAACCTTAGAAGCCTACAATTGAGGATTTGACCTAAGAACCATTGACCCAAGCATGAAACTCGTGCTTTAATAAGTCAATTTCTTTTATAATAAAAAGTTTTTTTCTTTCTTTTTACAAATACATTACATCATGACTCAAATGCAGTTATGAAGACCGACACCAATTACATTTTTTAACAATAGTTCCCCACACCTCCCAAGTCGTGGCATTTTCTTCCAAGCATATTTCCAACGGAGGGTAGTGCAACCATTCCTTATCTCTCATAGGGCATGGTTTTCTCTAAGACTCTAGTTTTCCCATGCCAAATTCCATATAGAGGAACCTAAGGGATACTCTATAGCTCTTAACGTTTCCAAATTAGAGGAGGTGTGATAGTATTTCCTATTCCAAATTTGTTTCCAAAGTTCATTACCTCCCTAAAGCCACCCCCACCATAGTTTAGCTCCCAATGCTTTCTTCAAAATCTCTGAGTCTTTTAGTCCCAAACCTTATCAAACTTGGGATGCAAATATTTTCCTAGGTGACTAGTGACCATTTTCTTTCTTTCTTAACTCCTCTTTAGAGAAATTCTCTATAGAAGATAGAAAAGGATTTGAACATTACTTTGGGAGTTGCCCATTAGGGGAATTTTGAGGTAAAAAATGGGCCTCAAAATAAAAAATGTACTAACAAAATCAACTTTAAGAGAACCAATAGAATTCAAGATGATGACGTCATCCCTAGGGGAGAATATTTTTGGAAGAAAAATAAAAAAGTGTTTTTTTTTTTTTTTTTTTTTTTTTTTTTTTTTTTTTTCACTTATCTCCTTGTAGGTTTACTCAAATTTCAAGTGTGTAAACTTTTTGGATGCAGAATTAGATTCCACATCTAACACGTACCCACTCTACATACGTTTGAGTAGATATACACTAAGGAAAATAAAAAATACATGAAAAAAATTGTTCAAACATGTTTTTTCATGTATTTTGAATTTTTCTCATTGTAGATCTACTCAAAAGTATGTAGAGTGGGTACTCGTTCGATGCAGAATCTAATTTTGCATCCAACAACTGTAAATAATTGAAATTTGAGCAAAACTACAAGGAGATAAGTAAAAAAATACAATAAAAAATTGTAGTTTTCTTTCTTTTCTTTTAAAAGTTCATAACTCTTATTTTATTATTTTCCTTAGGAGGCCCATTGTAGACCTCAAAATTCCCCTAATGAACACCGAAAGTTGGTATATTGGAATAGCTTAAAGGATGGACTTGAGAAGGACCGAATGACCACCCAAGTTAAGAGAAGGAACACCCAACTCTCAAGCTTGTTGGAAATATTCTAAAGTATGTCTTGCCAGTAAGCTTATCTCAAAGATTTCTCAACCAATGATGCTCCTAGGTATTTAGTTAGCAGTTTTCCTATCTAGAAGTTCATGAGGCATGACAAATGTACTTGAACAACAAAATTAATATTCAAGAAATATATAATTTATTTATTTTCATTTATCATTGTACCTAAATCCTCCATGAAGTCAATGATAAGGGTTTTCAAAGCCATAGTATCCTCCACTTTTGGCATTAAAAAGAGCACAATATCGTCAACAAATTGTTGATGAGTGATAGGTAAATCACTACCATATAGATGAAGTCCTATGATAATGACTTCTCACCCAATAAATTTAAGATATATTCCTAATCCCTCTGCTACCAAGATGAAAAAAAGGGGGAGCTATGATTTCCATGTCGAAGACATCTTGAAGGATTAAAAGTCATAGTTGGGGAACATATAAAATAATGGAGAAAAAGGAAGTAGAAAATAGGGACTTTATCCAAGTGATCCACTAAGCTGAAAACCAAATGGCTTAGACTATTTGGAGGAGTATTCCCAATTTAATCAGTCATATGATTTTGAAAGATTTAATTTTATTGGAATTTTGGTCCTCTTGGATATTCTTAGGGAGTGGATAAACTCACGAGCTGCCACAATCCCATCTAGGTTTTGGCGACCTTTGAAAAAGCCAATCTACTTTGGTGAAATGGTACTAGTCAATAGAGGTTTAAGGTGATTCACGATGAATTAAGATATAGTCTTATAAACAACATACAAAAGGAAATTTTTCTAAAACCACTATGATTATCCACTCTTCCAAGATTGGATATTAAAGTAATAAAAGTAGCATTAAGACTAGGCCATATCTTTTGTGAGTGACAAGATTCTTGAACTAGAGCATGTGTCTTCAAGCCTATCAAGGAAAATCAATCCTGAAAGAAGTTCGTAGTGAAGATGTTTAGACCTAGATCCTTTTTCTTTGGCATCGCCATCGTTACCTCTCCCACTTCTGCAAATGAGATTTCTCTCACAAGGGCCTCATTATGGGCTAGATGGATTAAGTTGGGTATATGCAAAGTACTTCGTTGGATAACAGATGATCTATTGAGTGTGGGATCTATGAATAGGTAATGACAGTAGGAGACAAGTTCCCACTCCAATTTCATATGTTGCACCAAGCGTTGTCCATATTCACTAGAGGAAAATGAAGATATCTTGTTGTTCTGGCGATATTTTACCATTTCTTTATGGAAAAAATTTGAGTTCCTCTCTCCTTCCTCTAGCCATTACACACAATAATTATGTCTCCAAAGGGTCTCCTCCTACTTCCATTGTTGTTCTATTTTTTTAATCAACTGCCTTCTTCCATTACTAGGGCATTTGTATGTCCACCCAAAATAATCTATTATTGCACCTCTTGCATGCAAGTCTCCAAGACCTATTTTCTTTTGAAGATATAACTGAATTCATTTCTATTCCATTGTTTTGAGTTTCAATTTAAAATATTTGAGCTTAAGATCGAAAATATGCATGTGTTTTATTCCATGGACACGCAATTCCTACCACCAACATTTGGATTTAGTCAATAAATCAAGATCTCAGAGCCAAAAGCTTTCAAATATGAAGGGTCAATTATGAGGAGACACTTCCAGGTATAATTCTAAGTGTATTGGCCAGTGGCCTGAGACAATTCTTGAAAGAATAACAGCCTCAACAAAAATATCTCATTCTACAAAGGCTTAAGATACTAACCTCAACAAAAATATCTCATTCTACAAAGGCTTAAGATACTACAAATCAATCTTGTCTACTAACTACTTAGTGTTTCGCTCCCCTGTGATTATTCCAAGTATAGACATTGTTAATAGTATTCATATCAGCCTCTTGTAGTTGTTGAATAAGGTCAGAAAAATTTTGTGCCTCGTGATTGAGCCTTTTGATCCCCCCTTCTTCTCTTACAGGTATTTAATAACATTGAAATCTCCACCAATAACGCAAATCTCCCCTTGGTGGAGGGATCTTATTGTTCTAATGTTTTGTAGATAATTTACTTTTCCATGGGGAGATGAAGGTTGTATACTTCCATTAGGTAGTCAAATTCTCTAACTTTGACATATTGAAAACGACCTAAGAGAATGTGAGGAAGTGTTATCCAATCTTGGAATGACACCCCCATGGGGTTTTAAAGAATCACTAGACCCCCTACACTTCCTTTAGCATCTAATGCTACTGCTTCACACCTTATTGAGAGGTAATTTCTTTGACTTTATCTCTTAAGACTTTTGTTTCTTGTATCATAAATATGTCTTACTCGATTGGATCTTTTGTCAATATCTCAAAAGTCACCAGATGCAAGAGGTACACCTCATATGCCAGGATATGTGTATACATGAATATCTCTCGGTCATTTCCAGAGTCTATAGAAATATCCTACCAAGATGAAGTCTGGAGTCAACCTCTAGATTACGACCATGTTCCTTTTTGGTGCCAAAGATGGCACAATTATGGCCACTTATTTAGATATTTCCTGATTCTTCAAGAAGAAATGAAAAAGGAACCCTAAACAAATAATTCTAAAGGTTTCAAAAAGTTACAACCAGGAGGAGAAACCTGAAAAACAAATCCGATCAACTAGAGGCAACCTATATTCTGACTAGGAATAAGTATTTGAAGCTTACAAATCAAGATTATGATATAGAGATACCCAAAGATATTATGAATATAGACTCAAATGTGGAATCAAGCCAAGACTTCCCCTAAAAGGTAGGCTCCAAACTCCCCCTTAGAAATAGTAAATGAGGAAGAGGTAATCATGTCAGATGTGGTTAAAATGGATGTAGAGGAGGATACTTAAATATTGAAATAAAACTAGCAAATCCCGTTAAGTATCCTTGAAGAATGGAAAAATAAATGCGTTGAGCACCATTCTAGAGCATCAGAAATTCTAATATCACTAGATACATCTAAGAGTAGATGATCAATTGTAGGAAGCAAATGGGGAGGAAGTTTCATCAAGAAAGGGACTGGGAGTACATACACAAAGGGGGGAAGGCAAATCCCAACCTCATAAGGGATTCAAAAAAACAGTTAGAAGGACAATCAAAGCCTCGATCCAGATAGTTGGGGAACATATAGTTAATACAGGATAAGTGACTTTCTTATTAGATTTGTTTGCCTCACCCAAATACTCTACACAATGAATATTATTTATTAGAACATTTGTTGTCTCAATAGTTGGGGTAAATAATGATATTTTAGAGACATAGCAAAAAAGGAAATCCCAACTTCTTTACATTTAAGTCATAATTTCATATGGAACTATTAAGTATGAGCAGTGTAACTACCTTTGTAAGGTGTCATACTCCTTATGAGAAGTAGGCATGAGATAAATCCAGCAATATAATTGTTGGAAAGGAAGAGGAGGAAAAGCACAAATTACTTACACACACAATAACATGAGCTACGATTCTTCTATTGATCACACAAACGTGATGATTACAATGACCGCGATGAGGGGTATTTAACCTTTTCTGACTAGTGGCTCACTCAAAATAACTTTGACATGCACATACACTCTAAATTCCACTTTTCCAAAATAATACTTGACTTGACTCAACTTGTCTCAGTTAACTGACTCTGTAATTTTAGATAACTCTCCATGCATGAGTAATTAGCTATCTTTAACACTCCCCCTTAATTACGACCTCTAAACTAAGGCATGACTCATGAAAACTCAAACCTGCCTTTTGGTCTAATTCTCAACCAGGCTTACAACACCCAAGTTTCCTCTATGAAATGAAAATACATATTTTGTTAATGGCTTAATGAATATATCAATCAATTGATCATTTTATTTACAAGGCTTCAAGTAGACTTCTCCATTGCTCACAAGTTCTCTAATAAAATGATATCTTGTATCAATATGCTTGCTCTTTTGACGAAACACATTGTTCTTGAATAGTGCAATGGCTGAGGTGTGGTCACAATATATTGCTATTGATCCTTGTTGTTTTTTACTTGATTCCATCCAATACTCTACTTAACCATACTACTTGGCATGTTGCTGATGTCGATGCTACATATTTTTCTTATGCTGATGAAAGTGTCACAATAGGATGATTCTTAGATGCCCATGAAATCACACCTAAACCAATATGGAACACATAACCAAAAGTGTTATTCCTATCATCCAAACTACCTACAAAATAATTGTCGGTGTACCAAATCAAATCATTTTTCTTTGTAGTTCTTGTTATGTATCTCATAATTACTTTTCGTACTCTCCAATGTGAGTCTTTTGGAGTCTTTATACATCTAGAAATGAAACTCAATCCTTGCATAATATATGGTCCTATAGTTGTGATATACATGAGGTTGCCAACCAATCTTTTGAATAGAATTGGATTGACATCTCACCCTTCATCATCCTTGCATAACTGTGTACATGTTGTAACTAGTGTAGGGGCAGCTTTACAATTTTCCATCTTGAATATTTTTAGCAAATCTTTAGCATATTTATTTTGAAAAATTAAAATTCCTCTTTTAGATTGCTCAAATTTTATGCCAAGAAAATATTTCATAAGACCAAGATTTGTCATCTCAAATTCTTTCTTCATGGCTTCTTTAATTTATTCTAACTCAAGATCACGAATATAAATCATGTCATCAACATATAATCAAACAATCAAAATATGTCCATGCTCATTTACCTTTGTATATAAGGTAGGCTCAATGTTGCTTTTGCAAAATCCATTCTTGATCATGTAACTGTCAATTTTGTTATACCAAGCTCTCCGTGCTTGCTTGAGTCCATAGAGTGCTTTCTTCAACCTGTGAACTTTATCTTCTTGTCCTTCAACTTCATAACTTGGAGGTTGTTGCACATAGATTTCTTCTTCTAGAATTCCATTAAAGAAGGTTGATTTCACATCCATCTGATGTAGTTTCCAGTTGTTCGGAGTTGTTGTAGATAAGAATGCTCTTACAGTATCCAATCTGGCTATCGAAGCAAACTTTTCTCCAAAATATATTGTTGGTTGCCTGCAAGAATCCTTTTACTACAAGACTTTCTTTAAATATTTCAATTTCACCTTTCTCATTCAACTTTGTCTTGTACACCCATTTTAAACCAATCATGTTTTTATCCTTTGGAAAACCAACCAAATCCCATGTATCATTCTTTTCAATAGCTTAAATTTCTTCATCCATCGCTTGCACCCAATTTTCATTTTTTATTACTTCTTCAAACAATCAAGGTTGAAAAGACAACAATGAAAAATTTGAACTAACATCCAAATCATTATAAATATCTTTCAGACTTCTCATTTTTCTCTTACTAGTGCTTGATTCATTACTTTACTGATCATTAGGAGAATTTTGATATGTTGATCTACTTGAAGATCCATGTTGTTTAGAATATCTTGGAGTCATTGTTGATGTGACTTTGTTAGGTGTCTTCAACTGTGAATCTTGCTATGTGTTTTGATGGGAATCCAAATTAGACACCAATTAAGGCCCATATAACCTTTCTTAAGCACATAAAGACTATATTAAATCTCTCCTTCTACACTTAATATTGTTTTTCCAGATTTAATATGTTCTTATTAAGGTTTATAGATAAATGAATATTATGTGCTTAATATTATTTATTTTTGCATAATATTGTGAGAATATTGAGTAAATTTTAATTGAGATAATATAGGGACTTGCTCCATACTGCAAGGATGGACCAAGATTGGATAATAAATGAATAAGATATGATAAAATTATTGCACAAATTTCAGAGCTCCACTAATCGAGAAAATCTAAGAATGTGTTCTCTGTCATTAAATGAAGATTCCTAGTGTTGGCAACCAAATCCACTTTTTGAGGGATTTTGGAGGGGAAAGTTGCCTCCTTTCAAGGAGGATTCTTCCCCATCTATTTGTATAAGTTCCAATTCAAAT
The DNA here is from genome assembly GCA_000404065.3 of Pinus taeda. Classification (NCBI taxonomy): domain Eukaryota; kingdom Viridiplantae; phylum Streptophyta; class Pinopsida; order Pinales; family Pinaceae; genus Pinus; species Pinus taeda. Next base: position 77,682 of record APFE031173596.1, on the reverse strand, counting down.
TTTCCTCTAGGGGCGTGTATTTCTTAGTCTTCTTGTGGAGAAAACTTGTTATCTAGCAGCTCCACTTTCATTTCTAGCGGGGATATACTTGGATTGATTCAAATAATGAAGTTTGGTGTCATTTTTAGCTTCTAAAGCTTGGTTTCCTTCATAGGACTCTGATTATCCTTTGGCTTGGCCATCCCAGGAGCCTCAGAGCCCTCTTTTACAATTTATTTATTTCCTTTTAATTTATTTTTCAATTGCATCTCTTATTTCTACGTTTAATATTCATGCTTTTCATATTCATCATTGAGCTACTTCGATTGGTTTACTAGTTTACAATTCTGGAATTTTTGGAAGTCTCTTGTAGCAAAATAGTAGTAATTTTTTGTTTTTTTTAGCACATGTTAATGAGACCATTTTGATTTTATTCCACTTTGATTTAGTCCTAAAAAAATTCAATTTAATAACAAAATTTACCCCATAGCATTTGCACTTGATCAGGTTAGGCATTTGGTAGGTTAACTAGCTCACTAATTCTTGAATTTCGAGTTTTTGGAATAGTAATTTTCTGCTATTTTTTAGCACATGTTAAAAAGGGGAATTTTGAGTGATTCCGCTTGGATGGGAGTCTTAGGATCCTACTTAATAACAAAACTTATCCCATTTCCTTTGCATTCAATTTTCTTCGTCATTGGTGAGATAACTCAGAGGACAGACTCGCTGACAGACTAGGTAATTAGTATTTTCAAGTATAAAAATCATAATTTTTTTGTGGTGTGCAAGTGCTATTGTTGATTTGTAGGGTTGGAATTTTCATTTACACTCCTTATTCAGCCGCCATTTCCTTCTTTCTACCTCAAAAACTCCTCCAAAACATTGTTCAATGAGAGTACATTTCTGGTTTGTTGAAGGCCATTGTGTGCATTGTTCCTTTTGAAATATGGGCTCCTGAAGGGTACTAAGATTTGAAAGGGAAACATACAATCTTATCCTACCTTCCACTACCCTTTCCCACCTTTATATCACCTTTTCCACCCTCAGAATGCTCACAGATCCAATCTTGTGGCAAAACAAGGCAATCATGTAACATCTTGTAACAACGTGTAAAATCCCTCGAAACTTTACTAGAATTGTCCTTAAAGCTTTATTTTTGCCTCCTAGCTTTCAATAATGACTCTTAAGCTCCAAAACCATGATTTAGTAAGACTAAATACCTCTTAATCCTTGTCTCTTCTCCATTGCAATTCACCTATGCAGTTATGGTTAGTGGACAGATTTATGAATTGGATCGCAGAATAATGATTTTCTTTATTGTCACATCTAATAACTCTGTCAATGGATCTAACCTCTTTGAAATGCAGTGATTGATTACATTTTCTTTCCTTCATGCAAGTTATATTAGTTTTATTTTTTAATGGTTTTTCGATTTCTGTGGTGCAATTTTTGTGATTCTGGATTCGGATATTCCATAGTCTTCATTTTCATGTTGTCTATGTTTCGAGTCTAGAACAAGACTCATCCCCGGGACTGATTTACAAAGAAGAGAAGCGATGGCTATAAATATGGTTTGGAGTGAAGTCAAGTTTGGGGAGCCGACCAGCTTGGGATGAAAGAAAATAAACTTATTATTTACAATACATTATTTGTTATTTAATAAATTATTTGTTTTTATTTTTATGTTTAAATTCTATATTAGTTTAATATTGATTTATGGACTTTTAATTGTTTTTAATAAATTCTAATGTGAATTATATTATAAAATTATGATGCTAATGATTTTATTACTACCCTTATGTTTATAATTATTGTAGTGAATTACATTTATAATTTTATTGTTATTTTAATTAAACCTAATTTTTTTTAATGGATAAAGGAGTTGATGTATTACTTTATTATTGCTAGATTATAGATTTTATGTAGCTTATGTTATTAGTTTGTTTCTAATAATGTGTTATTAAAAGAGCTAATAAGATGTTATTTTATTTATTTTTAATAAATTATTTATTTTAATTTAAATCTCCATATGATACTATTTCTATTTACTAAAGATTTATGATATTATGTCTTTAATTAATGTTAATATATTCTAATATGAGTTTTATTATATTTGATAATATAATTCATGTTATTATTAATTACATTGTTTATCTTTATGTTTTCAACATATTGTAATGAGTTTTTTTATCTTTATCATTTTTTTTTTTATTAATTTTTTTTTTAATTAATATTTTTTTTTTTTTTTTTTTTTTTTTATGTGTTATTCTACTAACGTTTAGATTTCTTAATAATGCTTAATGTTATTTGTAGGGTTAGAAGAGGGGTGGATTTAGTAACTAAGGATAGGTTCCAAAGAAGGGATGGGTTCAAAAGGTCACACGGGGTGCATGAAAGGCTGATAGGGAAATATTAAGAGGAGGGAGGAAAGTGATATAGGAGATAATTGTGATGAGAAGGGCCAGAGGGTGGGCATGATGAAGAATGGTAAGGGATATGAGAACGGGTGAGAATTTTATTCAATGTGGGGGAGAAGGGAAATCCAATTTCTGCTAACTTCCAAGCCTCCATCTCTATTGAGGTTGCGCGGGTGCTTGATGATTTTAAGTGCCTCCCCTACTTTACATTTGAAATTATGTTTTTCAATGGAAATGATCTTTGTGTCTTCAAGGCAGATATGGTGGTTTTTCTTGCCTGCATGCTCAGCTAACGCTGAAGAATGATTTCTTTCATTACAGATATCTACACCATGCTCTTTGAGCCTAATCTTGACAAACCTCCATGTTTCCCCAATATAGTGTTCCCCACAAGAGCAATTGATCATATACATACCTTTCTGCTGGAGGTGCTCTGAGTTGTCCTTGACATATTTCATTCTTTGTTTAAAAGTCGTCAAGGGTTTGAATGAAGTTTTGATATCTTTTCTCATGAGAACTTTAGCTAGCTTGTCAGTGACCCCACAAATGTATGGAAGGTAAGCATTAGTAGATGGTTGGTTTTCAGATTTATCTTTCTTGTTTCCGGATCTGGATTTCTGAATGGATTTAATGATGTTTTTATTCTTTCTTAAGCTAGGGTTTTTATTTCAAGCATTATTATTTCCATTCCGTAGACTAGGTTTCCTTTCAATGCAACATTTACATTTTGCAACTATCTTAATGTTTACATTTTTGCAAGTAGTATAGCTATTACATTTTTGCAATTAGGATTAATATTTATATTTGAGAAAGCAACATCTCCATTTCTTACAAATAGAGTAACATTTCCATTTCTGCAATTATTTTAGGCTTTTATTTCATGGTTGTTGAAAATCCAACAAGAAAATTTCAGTTTTACTTTGCCTTGGTCAAGCTGGAGAAAATCCAAAGTTCTATTTCAGCAAAAATCTTGGAGGTAGTTAACTAAGGTGACATGTTACTTGTCACTCGATTAAATCCATTAATTCGATTTGGGGAAGCTTGATTTCAGTTCAGTATGTTTGATTGCTAATTTGTAGCAATCTTTTTCAGTTAATTTGAGTTATTGTCAATTTAACTAGTTCTAACTGTTATAAGAACTAGTGGAGGTCAAGTTATGGAAGTGGAACTTCAACCACACTCAATGATAAACCATTTAACTGACCAATCATCCCAAAATAATTATTCCATGCAGAGAATTCAAGTTACCCAGTTGAGATGGAGATTCCAAGGCAATGTATTATCAGTTGTAGCATATTCCAATGTGTGCAGGTGGTGCATGCAGTCAGAGGAAGGACATAAGGGAATTGCAAAATTCGATAGTAAGAAATTCGTAAATAATAGGGGCCAATTTCCCAAGGGAAAGGCGCAAGGAAATAAGAGATTGGAGGATTTTAAAATTGGCTAACTGTTGGCCAGAGTCAGTTAGTCGGGCAGAGGGATAGACTATATGCTTGTAGGGTGTGCTCAGGCTTGAGCTTCACATGTATTTCATCTCTATTATTTGATTAATGCAATATAGATAGTAAGGGGTTTTGATCAGTTTCTTTCTCCTAGATAAATCTTTGTGCATGTGTGATGTTTCCTTTTGTGTGTCTATGATTTGTGTTCTAGATGTTGAATTAGCTTCTGCATATCAATATAGTATCTTCAAGTCTTCTAATTTAGTAAATAACATGAGCATTTTTTAATCTACACATTAATTTCTACATGGTATCAGAGTTGGATTCACTATAGAGCATATCTTTCGAAGTTTTTATTGCAGAGGGATTGGATTTGTAGGATCAATTCTTTAGAGCTAGAATGATGGCTTTCTATGGACTAAGGCTCGAGTATGCCCTTGAGGGAAGCTCGAATTATGTTTCTTGGAAGGAACGCATGGAGGCAGTGTTGGAAAATAATGGGTTGAAGGAATTCATTAATAATGATATTATGAAACCAGCAGCATTTGATGCTCAAGATCTAGCAGAATGGAAGAAATGTGTAGCCAAGGTGAAGAGAATCATATTTGAGGGAGTACGAAACCATATTGTCTCAAATCTCCATAGGAAAGAGACTACATATGAAATGTGGCAGGGATTGACAGATCTGTTCTAGAATAGTAGTGATCATAGGAAGCTAGCACTCGAGGACAAGCTTTGAAATATCAAGATGCAGAAGAATTAGACCATTCCACAATACCTGAGTAGGTTCACATAATGTCATGATGAACTTGGTCAAGTTGGTTTTATTGTAGCAGAGGATTATTTGGTGAGCCTAGCCCTTCTAGGCCTTCCCAAGATGATTTGCAAATCACCCTTGAGTGACCTCAGTTAATTAATTATTGAATGAAGGTATTACAGACTCATGTGTTGGTGTGTGTCTATGTTATTTTAGGCAATGGATCGATCAGATTGCAAAATACACAGACACTGGGAAATGGAAAACAACAGAGAAATACAGTAGGCAAATACAAGAACGCAACAATCAATAAGGAGTTCACCCTATCCTGCAGAGATATGTCTCCAGTCCAACTTTCAGCAGTGGCCTTCTTTTATTGTGTCTTAAAGCAGAGAAATACAATGAAGGAGCTCAATATGAGTCTCCTGAAACAGAACTGCTTGGCAAGGTGGTTCTTGGATTCCCCAAGCCACTAGAGTGCATAGACTCTTTTCCTTACCAGCTCTTGACCTTTTGGTCTTTAATGGAAGGAGCCCAATGTGGTGCTCAGTCTTGACAGATCCTCTTAGGGATGGCTTGAACCTTTCAACCTCTCTGGTGCTCGATGTTGCTTGTGGTCAGCTCGGCCCTCTGTCTTTCTGCTCTTTTCTTCACTGTATTTTTTTTTCTCTGTCGTTGTCTTCTTCTCTCTAATTCTTCCTCTCGATGTCCTCTCTCAGTGTGTTTTTTGTTCCCTATTCATGGCTTAAAAGCCAGTCAATCTCATGATTGCTCGATTCCCCTTCTTCCTCCATTGGTTCGCCTGTTGCTACTCACTTGGACTTCCTTGTCTTGGCATCACCATCAATGGCTCACAAGGAGTGGGCACTTGTCCTCCTGCGAACTGTGCCAACTTTTCCTCATCAATTCAGTTCTTCGGTTACATCATGGAATGAGTCATCTGCCACCTCGGTAGTCAAATCGGACCTCAAATACTTATAGATCTCGGCTTATTCCCCTGTCAAATCTGGTTCTTTCATCGGGTGCATTCTCAGCCGTTAGATCTGGAGCCTCCAGATCCAACGTCATTCGCACATTTCGCGTGGTTGACTTGCTCGACTGTTAGCGTGCGATGAGTGGTGGTTTTCTCTCTCCTTTGCTTGCCACACATTGGGCACTGAATGGAATCACTAGGTTTTAGCCAAATCCACTTACCGCGCAAGGGTGCCCCCGATACATACTATCGGTTTTTTGGAGTGTGGGTCCCCCTTTAGCCTTTTGCGCTTTTTCCTATGGTTTTCCCAGCTTCCATGCGACCGAGCGCTCGGGGCATTTCCATTTCGAGGGGTTTTTCCCAGTAGTGCACTTCGATCGAGGTCCTCGTCATTCCACGCTAGCTGCCAACTTCCACTGTTCAGAGGTTTTTCTGATCACTCTGTGTTCTTGAATTCGAGGTTTGTCCCTCTGATACAGTCATGGTACTTTGATTATTCTTCATGGATCCAATTCGGATCTCGGCCTTCCAACTGAAAAAGATTTTGAACCACCTGTTATCTCAAAATTTGACCCTGGAAGGCTACAGACCAGGAAGACCTCAAGTAACTATTTCAAACCTACTTTAGGTTGAGGCTTAGCCTCCCCAACCAAAGACGGCTCTCTCAAAGGATTAATGTTTTTTATTATGATTAAGATGGCTAACTCTTGTGAAACGAATGTAAAAATATGAGTGGTGGAAATACAATTAGAAAATATCCATTGGGCTTATGGAGTCAACATCATTTCAGTATAACAATGGAATCAACCTTACATAGAAGTCAAGGCATTCAGGATTCAACACATTTAGAACATATCAAAAACATATATGACCACACAGTGTATGAATGTCTACAGGAAATTAGAGCACCATGAGTGAGTTCTAAGTGATTACACATTCATACGACTACAAATATTGGGAAAAGAAAAATACAACACATTCTGAACATCAAATCCCTCCTGAGTCCTGAGAAGCAAAGCCAATCTTGTATTACTAAAACAGAGTCTTTACATAAAGCCAAATATCAAAGCTTTTTCCAATAAATTTCCAACCCCTTATACATTATTTCTTCTCCCATATATAGAGTTCATGTAGATTCCTTCCTCCAGCATGAGGGAAATTTGAATTCCTCCTAATTTGACACCTATTGACACTTCAAACTAACTATTTAATAGAAAGGACAACTAACTAGGAGTCCTAGAGACCTAATACAACTAGGAGTGTAACTCCTTATTATGATTACAACAACCATATATAAACATTTAAAGCATTCTTTTACACCTAAAACTCCATGAAGTCGAATTTGATGGTGCTCAAAACCTTCTAGCTGGCCCTTGATGACTCATCCTTTTGCAGTTCCTAGAAACTAGGAGATTGTCCCTTGCTCTGTTCTGGCTGAAAAATAGGTCTTGGGACAGAGCTCATATCTTCTCATAAAAAATGTACTTGGAAAAAATGAAGGAGGCTTTTGTGAACCAATCCATGTTGAACAAAAACCTCTCTTGGGTTTTTGAAACACTACTCCAGCTGTCCATAATCGATCCTTGAAGAAGACGTGTAAAACAGGAAATTTTGTTTTTTGAAAAACTGCACCTACAACAGTTTCGTAGCGCAAGTTTAGTCTTTCATTTCTCCCAGATAATAATGGATTTGAAGAAAGTGGAAGAGTTTTTTGTACTTTAGTATCTTAGGAATGAAAACCTCTTTCACTTTTCAGTGATGAGTTTTCAACTGCTCAAAACCTCTTCTAGAAGTTGACTGGTAAAAACAAGAAGACAGTTTGACTGATAAAATTTGAAGTTAAAAAATGTCTTTCCTCTACTTGTTTTGCTCTTGCTGAATGTTGACACTTTGTACATGATCCTTTGTAGAGATTCTCCTTCGAAAATATTTTCCTTTGTCTTTCAACATTGGTCCATGAAAGCATAATGTGCAGCTACAGCAGTTTCGTAGCGCGCTACGAAACTGCTGTGTAATTTTAAAAACACAGCTTCAGGTCAAAAATTCAACTCTCTTGATCTTTCCTTTACTTGAAATGGCCTTTCCATCTGCCATGAAGTTGTTCAAAATTGTTGTGTGATTTATTTTAGCTAACTTGCTCCTGGTTATTCTTCTTTGTACTATTTCACCTGTGAATTGTTCTTGTATCTTTTCTTTGATCTAACCTTTCCCTTTTTTAGCCTGTTGGGGTGTGTCTTGAATTACTAATGGTCTTGTGGGCTCCTTTCTTTCCGTATACTCCTCCATGGAATTCCTGCAACGTGAATATTAAAGAAGTCTGCACCATCTCAATTTCGATCACTGCCTCACTTGCAATGGATAAGGAAAGCTGCCTCGCTTGCAATAGATAAGGAAAGTTGCCTCGCTTGCAATAGATAAGGAAATTTGCCTCGCTTGATCTTCAAAGAATTCAAATTGAACACCTTTCAATGTGCTCTTCATGCATGAACCCAAACTTAAATCATAACTGTGAATACTTGGCTCTTTTTTTAAACTTGCAACCTAAGCATACCAAGACACCTAATGACTCTAATGATGAGGATGAATGGCTACATGTGATATGCATGGTTCAAGGACTGACACATGGTGATGAACAATTAATGAATTTTGATGGAAAAGACAGTTAGACAAGATCTGGCACAAATCCTGGATTTCGTAGTGCAATTAGTGTAAAATTTGTGTTTTGCGCTACAAAATCTCCTAGTTACGAAACTGTCTAGGTGTTTTCGTAGTGCACATAGTGTATTTTTGTGAGTTTGCACTACGAAAACTCCTAGTTGATTTCGAAATGCATGTAACTTTTGAAACAACCTTAACACATGACACTTTGAATAAATGTGGGACCAATGGTGGGTAAAACAAGATTGTTTACCATACTTAACAAAGGGAACAAGACTCCTAGTACCTAGACACTGAACAAAACATGGAAAAACTAAACCCGGACTAACACCTAAACTTTACAATGAAACTGATTTGAAAAAAAATTGAAATTTTTTCTTAAGTGATAACACCACCAAAAGTTGGTTTTCAAGCATCGACTAAGTGAGGGTGTTGTTGTCTCACTTGTCCAATCCCAATCCACTTTGCACTGCTCGGCTTTGAACCCTTGAGCCCTACTCTGAGGTACTCAACATCTCCTTTGCGCATTGTCCTCACCTTCTTGTCCAGAACTATGTCTTCCTGCAATTCATTAAGATATTCAGGTAGCAGGTCATCAATAGAAGGCGATTGACTCTGCTCTTCGAGATCCTCAATTAGAGAGGGTTCAGACAATCTCAAGCAATCTGCATTTACAACTGAGTAGATGTGTATGTATGCTGGTAGATCAAGGCAAAAAGCATTTTCACCAATCTTCTCAAGTATTTTGAAAGGTCCATACCTGATGGGATTTAACTTTTAACCTTCACCTTGCATCCTGTCCTTGTTGATATATAGTCAGACTTGGTCACAAACTTGGAAACTATGCTCCATCTAATGCTTGTCATGCCTAGCCTTGTATTTGGCTTGGCTCTTTTCCAGTTGTTCCTGTACTGCCTGGTGGATCTCCTGGATTTGTTCAATGAACCTAATTACCTTGTCCACATCACTATGTCCCTCAACTATTGTATCTTTACCAAAGACAAAATCCAAAGGAGACCTTGGCGTGAAACCAAAACAGGTCTCGAAAGGAGATCTCTGTGTAGAAGAATGTTTTTCTCTGTTGTAAGCATGTTGCACATAACACAAATGTTCATCCCAAAGCTTAGGATGTTTGCTGCAATATCATCTAAGTAACTGGATCACTGTCATGTTAACTACTTATGTCTGGCCATCAGTTTGCAGATGAAAAGTTGTGCTTTTATTCAATCTGGTGTCCATTAGTTCCCACAGACTTGACCAAAACTCCCATACAAATCGGGTGTCTCGATCAGATATAATGGAAGTGGATAATCCAAAATGAACCCATACATGTTCAAAGAACAGTTTTGCAGTTTGTTCAACTGTAATCTATTTATTACAACGTATCAAAATACACATCTTGCTGAACCTATCCACAACAACATATAGATAATCATGACCTTTCCTAGATTTAGGCAGTCCTCCAACAAAATCCATGGAAACACTTTCCCAAGGGTGAGAAGATACTAGTAATGGAGTGTACAAGCCTAGTTTTCTATTGCTGGGCTTGCTTTTAGCACACATAGTACACCCGCTTACATATCTAGAAACTGTCTCATTCATCTTTGGCCAATAACAAAATCTTTGCAGCTGTGCAACAATTTTACTTGCCCTAAAGTGACTTGATATCAGAGAAGTGTGTGCTTCTCTAATTATCTTTATTCTCTCAGTTTGGGTAATGTAGAGTTTCCCACAATGGTATAAGAGTCGGTCCTTTACATGATAATCCAATTCTTCTACCCGTTTGCCTTGACTCAAAGTTGCATATACATCTTTAAAATCTATATATTGAGCATATTGTTCAATGTAACTCTCATGTAACATAGAATTATGATTAAGTATAGTAGATGCATTTATAATGGATCTAGATAACATGTCTGCAACTTTATTGTGTATGCCCTTTTTATATTTGATGACTAAATGAAACTGTTGTAGAAAACCCATCCATCTATAGTTTCTTGATTGCTACAACTTAGTTTGGGAGTGTAGATATTGAAGTGGTTGATGATCAGTGTGTATTACTGTCTCTTTTCCCATTAAGTAATGTTTCCACCTTTTCACACTCTGAACTAATGCATACAATTCTTTATCATATGTAGGATAGTTAACTACTGCAGGATTAAAAGTCTCAAAATGATAACATATGGGTTTACCGTGTTGTGTCAACACTACTCACATGGCATAGTCACTGGAATCTGTTTGGATCTCAAATGGTCTTTGAAAATTAGGTAGTGCTAGTACAGGTGTTGTACTAATCTTTTCTTTCAAGGTGTCGAAGGCTTTCTGATGTTTGCCTCCCCACTGAAACACCTTGTTCAATCCTGTTAAAGCATGTAAGGGAGCTGCAATTGAGGTAAAGTTAGAAATGAACTTCCTCCAATACTGTGTTGCCCCTAAGAAGCTTCTCACTTCTGTAGCAGACTTGGGTGTAGGCCAGTTTACGATGACTACCACTTTAGAGGGATCTATATTCAATTCACCACCCCCTGCTATATGACCCAAATAATTTAGAGATGTTTTGCCAAATTCACATTTGGAGAGTTTAATGAAGTTTTTCTCTTTTCAAAACATCTAATGTCTGCTTAACATGCTTTAAGTGCTCTTCCCACGTTTTACTAAAAATCAGAATGTCATCCAGATACACAATAACAAAATCATCAAGAAGAGGTCTGAGTACATCATTCATTAATCTCATGAAAGTATGAGGAGCATTAGTTAAGCCAAAAGGCATAACTATCCACTCATACAATCCCTACTTTGTTTTGAAAGCAGTCTTCCATGCATCTTGTTCTACAGCTCTGACCTGATGGTATCCATTGTGCAAGTCTAGCTTGGTGAAATAAACAACTTCCATCAATTGATCTAAAAGATCATCTATGCGAGGAAGGGGATAACAATTTTTTATTTTTATCTTATTCAGTGCTCAGTAGTCAATGCACATTCTCCACGAGCCATCTTTCTTTCTCACCAAAAGGATTGGTGACCCACATGGTGATGTGCTAGGCCCGATGAACCCTTTCTCGAGCAACTCCTGCACCTGCTTCTTGATTTCAACATTCTCTAAAGCAGACAACCTGTACATTCCAATTTTAGGCAATGGATCATCTTGCTGCAAAATAATATCATGTACTATTTCCTTTTTGTGTGGCAAACCTTTAGGTTCTTGAAATAAGATATCATACACTAAGACAACCTTTTCTAAATCAGCTTGCTATTTAGCATTACAGCCATCAAATACATTGGTTTTATCATGTTTCTTTTCCTTTAAAACCATCAGTAAGAATTTTTTGCATGAATTTATCATTCTTTTCATCTACCTTGAGTTTATGAGAGTATAATTATTCTTGAGCTTATGAGCTCTTACAAAGTATTC